>RJWM01002700.1:0-124393 GCA_004363535.1 Dasyprocta punctata
GAGCTTTAAGAGAACAGGTTGTTGTGGATTTCCTGATCACATTCTTTCCTTGCCTCCTTCAGTTGATTTAACTATTTCCATTATACTTTAAGCTTTTATTTTTCAAATTTCTGGTCCCGTATTATGGCAAGAACAAGAAATATGGCCTTGATGCTGTTCATTTTTCCGGGGCCTCATGCACCATGAGGTTCCATAAGTGTGCTGCAAGTTGAATCCTTCAGCAAGAGTGTTTTCTGTGCAAATGTTAAACATATCTCACGCTTCAGAAAAGGGAGAGCTTGTGATTGCATTGGGGCTATTCGGGATTGTAATGCATGCACAGATGCGAGTCACTGTACATTGTGGAAGCTTTAGAGCTAGAGGAGAATATGCAGACCGCACATTCTGCACTATAATTTTTCAAATGATTAGTTGATGGCTCCTTGAAAAGGCATGAGTTACTCAGTCATATAACTACAAAGGGACAGACCCAAGCCTGGAGATTAGCTGTCTCAGCAGTCCCCCTGGCTCTTTTCCTTATTATTGTCTCCCACAGGTATCTAAACACCTGACAA
The DNA here is from genome assembly GCA_004363535.1 of Dasyprocta punctata. NCBI lineage: Eukaryota > Metazoa > Chordata > Mammalia > Rodentia > Dasyproctidae > Dasyprocta > Dasyprocta punctata. Next base: position 555 of record RJWM01002700.1, read on the forward strand.
AGAAAACAGGAGACACCACCCAAGTTTTTCTAAAAAATTGTATACACTGTGAAAATAATGTAAAAATTATAACATCTGGTGTATAAAATATTTTTTAGACTGAACTCTTTTATTCAGAATATTAAAAAATATTCTAATGTCATTATATTTAACGTTCTTTTTAAATTTTACATTTATTTATTTATTTTTATTTTTGTGGGGACAGAGTCTTACAATGTAGTTCAGGAGGCATTGAATTCACTGTGCAGCCCAGCTGGCTTCAAACTCATGGTGATCCACCTGCCTCAGCCTCCCAAATTGCTGGGATTACAGGTGTGTGCTACCATGTCCAGGTCTGATATTTTCTTATTTTTTATTAGTGCATGTTTGCAGTATATACTGATTACATGCCTTGTGGGAATTGGTCCATGTACATAAAACATATTAATTCCATTTTTCATCTCCTTTCCCTCCCCTTCTTTCCCCCTCTCTTCATCTCTTGTTCCTCTTCACATTTAAGAAACATCTATCTCTCTGCTTCCTGTTATCTTTTATTTTACTTTTCATTTATATTTTGGGTTTCTCATATAAGAGAAGTCATATGAAATTTAAGCTTATGTGTCTGATTTATTTCACTTCAGGCTGTGATCTCAAGGTATATCCATTTTTTAATGAATGACCCAAGTTTATCTTTCTTTATAACAGAGTAGTACTCCATTGTATGTAAATATTGTATTTCCTTTATCCATTCTTCTGTCAATGGACACTGCAGGCAGCTTCCAACATTATTAATTGTGCTGCTATAAGCATGGGTAGGCATGTATCACCATAATATGATGTCTTTAACTCCTTTGGGCAGATACCTAGGAAAGGAATAACTGATTCAAGCAGAATTTCTAGTTTTAGTATTTAGGAATCTTCATGCTGATTTTCATAGTGGTTGTACTAGTTTGCATTCCCACCAACAATGTAGAAGGGTTCTTTGCCCCTGGGGTCTCACCAGGACTTGTTATTATTTGATTCTTTAATGATGGATATTTTTTCTTGGGTAAGGGAGAATGTTAGTGTATTTGTAAGTATTAAATCTGATACGTCCATAAGCAGTTTTTTACTTAACAGATGGAACAGAATGTGGTTGCGGTAGATGTTCGATTTGATGCCAGTATGTGCTTCTTTGGACACTTTACAAATAAATACAATGGGAGCACACAAACCTCATGGGAGAATCTGCCTCTGGGCACCAGGATGCTACAGCTCTATTTCCTGAGCTTTTAAAGATGACCAAGTGGAGGAGGGTATGTTTGTCGGTTTAGCGGAAGAAGACAAGAGTTACTCCCTGATTTAAAAATGATTTTCACAAGTTTCCTAAACCGTTGATGTGCTTGGTATTTATCCTGCTGTATTATTTGAGGTATGGACACAATCTATTTATTTTTTCGTGCAGTGGGTCTCCAGGTTTCTGAAAGCCATTTATTTACCAACCCATACTTTCCCCACAAGTTCCACAATATCAGCTTTATCATACACTACAACCACTGGCTTTGAATCAAGACAGGGGCATGATCTGTTCTTTTATTTATTATGTCTGAAGCAGAACTTTGTATTTTTTTTATTATCATAGTACCCAGAGAAAATTTACTTTTCTAGACCCAACTCTGCAAAATGTCCATCCGTATTATTTGTGGGTCATAAAAGCGTAGACTGATTTGTGTTCTGAACGATCTTACATAAACATTTACAATGGAAATCAAATACGTTCCCTGGGAGAGAAGGACATGATACAGTTAAGAGAGCTTTAGAGTTAAACTACGAATATTTCATTCTTCATTTGATATATTTTTAATAGCTGTCATTGTACTTTTCTGATTTAATAGACTATACAGAAGGTAATTACAGTGTGATGAAATTCTAGTACAATAGAATAGTGAGTGACACTGACTCTGTACCCAACATAAGGCGTTTGAATTCTCGTGATACTCAGAGAGTCACTAACTCTCTGTGACTCAGTTTCTCAAACACTCACGTGGAGATGAAAACGGAATTCCCTTGCAAGGTTGCTTTAAGGAACAACTGGTTTACACACATGAGGCTGAGGGCCCATCCTGTTGAAGGTAAATGAGCTTTCTTGATTCCGTATGTGATTTAGGGTCTGCTGGTATCTTGAGGATACACATTTTTATACCACGAAATTGTTAGGTCCACCTGGTCTCTATCTTACCATGGCCTGCGGTGTCAAAAAGACCTGGGTTTAAACCCTGGCTCCTTATCTAAGAGACTTAACCCACTTGAATTGGTTTCCTTGTCTGTAACTTGGGTATAGTAACAGTGACTGCCTTGAGGTGATAGGCAGGGATGAAGTCAGACCAAGCAGGGATACAGCGTAGCTCTGCAACTTGCACAGAGCAGGTGACCACAGCTCTGAGTTCTCCTTCTCCTTCCCTGCACAGGGCCCTTCTCCTTCCCTGGTCATGGGGCAACTTACAGACCAAGGACCAAAGAAAGGCTCAAGTTCTGGCCAGATCTGCAAGCCCCCGTTGACTAAGCACATAGCCTGGTATCTGCAAAGCAGCAAGAAAGACAGCGGGGCCACACAGGAACCCTGGCAGGGCTTTAATTTGCATTGTTTCCTTTTAACCCTAGGAGAGAAATGCACTCATTCCCTGCCCTTCCCTTTCCTACCTCTATCTCTCCCTCCCTCACCCCTAGAAAGTGACTGCTTGATCCTTTTTCTGCTTTTCTGAATCATCCATGTGACCTGTTCAGCTCTGCAAGTTGACTCACCATACACAGCACTGTCTTGCCCTACACACAGTGCCCTAAGGCTCCTTCCCCCACCTGACTTTTCTTGCCACTGTCCCCAAGAAGCAACTGTCTCTGCTGTGGCCTCTAAACCCTGGTTGCAGGGACCCAGGATGGCAACTCTTTCCTGCAGGCCTGCTCCTGGACTGCAGTCATGTTAGTTTCTCTTTCAGTGTCACATGGCACTTGCCAAATTAAGTTATTGCCACGGTACAGGGAAGAGGTCTCTGGAGACAAAGTTTATACTATTTTACAGGCACCAAAATGACAAATAGGTCCAGGAAGTAACCCAGTGGTGCAGAGCTGATTATTGTTTAATAATAATAGCTAACATTTCTCCAGCAGACTGTCACGCTGCGTGCTCAGCACCTGGAAGGATCCTTTTTAAACTGAACACTAAAATAAGCTTATGAAGTAGACACTATTACTATGCCCATTGTAGAGATGAGGCAGTTCTTGAGGCCTGGAGGGGTTAGATAACACACACACACACGGATGCTACGGGTCAGAAGGTAACTAAGTCAGCATTTAGGACTCATTTGTCCCACAGAATGTTGGGACCATGACGGTGTCTCTTTTTGGTAATTCATAATCTACTATTCATGGATCGTGCTTGTGTCCTGGTAGGAGAGTCTTCCTTATGGTCCTCGGGGCAGATGAGGTCCAGCCTTGGCTGGGTAGCAATAATTGTGGGTGTCACAGGAAAGAAAGGTTCCAGGCAGCCTGCCCAGAGAGAAGGCCTCTGGGGAACCCTGGGCACAGCTGCTGGGTGGAGATGGCCTGAGGGCATCCAGCAGTCTGCTTCCTTAGGGTGGGCAGGAGAGCACAGATCATCAGTGTGTCCTGCAGAGGTCACTGCTCAGGGGCTCCCCAGGCTGTCAGGGCTGTAGGGCACTTTGCAAACTCAGTTTTCTGTTATATCCAGCCTTGCCTGGAAGAAACTCATCTCCATTCTCCTCATTAGGCTGACCGCAGGCCCCTGGATGCTATTTTCCCCTGAAGTGTTGTAGTTTTTAGGCTGCTCTAAGACAGATGACCCTGGCTGACCACTTCCAGCTGCTGTGATTCACTGAGGTCATTTTCAACTAAAAGGCAAATTCAAGAGCTTGAATATCCTACTGCTGCTTTGCACAGAGTAGGGGCAATGGTAGGGCAGGGCCTGCAGGCTCTTGCAGGCCATAGGACTTAGGAGAAACTGGAATAAGAGGAAATGGGGTCATTCAGGGACAGTTCCTTCTCCCACACTCAGCAAAGCAACTATTCCTTCATGCAGAGATTTCTATTCACGGACACAAGTCTTTCATTTTCCCTTGTGTCTTCCCCTATGGATATTTTCAGACTTCAGACACAGAGACAGGCTCAATGACATTCATCAAACCCCAGGGCAGGGTTCTTTAAAAAAAAAAAAGAGCAATGGATACAATTGCTAAAATCTGTAATCAAATGAGGTATCCTTCATTGGCTGAACAAATAAAACAAAAGTGCTACATACATACAATGGAATATTATGCAGCTATAAAAACAATGGAATCTGGTCATTTCCGCAATGATGCCCACCACAAGGTCTACAGCAGCTGAACACAGGTAGACCTGGTCATTATGTTAGTCATGGAAGCCACTGGTCCTGTGGTTATCAAAGCTCATCTTGCTGGCTATTGGCCAAGCCAAAAGGTTCCTTAGGATCCCCAGTGCTGGGAATTTGTGTGTGGGTTTCTCTGTGAACACCTGCCATCTGTCACAGTAGCTTTTCAGGACAGATGATCAGGTGAATCTCACTTCGTATTCTGATTTTCTTTTCCAGGTTGTGTTTGTCCTGCTCTTGCCCCTGACAATTATAGGCATCACATTCGATAGAAAAAAAGAAGAGACACACAGGACAGAAGAAAGAGCCCAGCCTTTCAGAAAACTCCTTTGGCCCGGGTCCACCACAGACAGCATGGGTGCTTGCTAAGCTCCTGCCAGGACACTGCTTTGGCACTGCAGGTACGATCGCTGCGGAGTGGGCAGGAGTTACAGCTCTTTTTTCTTCTCTTCAAATCACATCTGCATGAGAGTAACCAACTATGGTGTGCTGACAATTTGATGGGCATTTTACATCTGTTGTCACATTTAAGCTGTCTAACAACTCTGTATCAGTTAGGGTTCTGCAAAGAAATAGAACTGAAAGGATACACACACACACACACACACACACACACACACACACGCTGTGGGGGGAATTTATTATAAAGAATAGGCTGCTTTTGTGATTATGTAAGTGAATAAGTCCCAAGATCTGCAAGGAGAGTCAATAAGATGAATACCCTGAAGATGGTACAGTTCCCACTGAGAAAGGTAGGATAAAAAGTTCACATTTCAGTTGGAAAGCAGGAAACGAAGAAGAATTCTCTATTACTGGAGGAAAAAAATCAACTTTTTTTGTTCTACTAAAATCTTCATCTGATAGGACAAGGCATATCTACCTCAGGTAGAAAGACCTGCTGTACTCAGTCTAAGGACGTGAAAGATAATCTCATTCACAAACACTCTCATAAATGTACCCAGAATAATGTTTAAACAAATACTGAGCACTCCATTGCCCAGGCAAGCAGACACATAGAATTTACCCTGGGAGACTATTATTCTCATTTTGCAGGTGAAATGACTAAGGCACAAGGATGATAGGATTATTTTATCCCCAAATCACACTACCCCAAATGGGTGACTTCAGCTAATAAGGGTGACATTTCTACTGTGACACTCTAGCTGAAAGGATAAATATATGGTGCCAGGTGAGTCCCTACCAGGTGGATTGACCTGGTCATGAGGCCAGAAAGGCTCATCTAGAAAGTGACAGCCAAGCTGGATTCTTAAGGTGGAGGAATTAATGAAAGAAGAGAGTAAGAGTGGGAAGGCCACGTGGAGAGAAAGGGAAGGGGTGGGAAGATACTGGATCAGGGCAGATGAGATGGAAGCCAAGCTCAAGGAGGAGCCTAGGGAAGGACAGCTGGAGGAAAGTCAGTGGATAGACTCACGGGAACGCAAGGGCCTCGTGAGAGTCGTGTCCTCTCATGGTCGTCCTATGAGCTCAGGATACCCTTGAAGAGCTCTCAGAGTGAAAAGATGGAACCTGTATTTTGATAAAGTCCCTCTCGCTACAATATAGGTACCAGCTTGGAGGAACACGGGCAGGCTGGCAGGAGGGCGGCCTTGGGAGATTGTCATGGTTCGGGAGGGAGACGCTGGTGGTTTGACTTAAATGGTAGCCGTCGAGGTGAACAGAGTTGGATAAGTGCAGTACGCTGTGACTCAGAGAGGAGGCGAAGGGATCCAGACATAGGGCCTGCTCTTGGCAGCACCTGCTGAGGGACAGAGTAGACTGCAGCTACTAGATCTGAAATGCAGAGGCATTTCACACTGGATGCTTCTGGCCCAGGGAGAGGCAGCTCTTCTTTCTTACAAATATTTAATGTACTGTCATTTCTAAACAATTTTTTAAAAAAAGTTCCAGTACTGGGGATTGAACCCAGGCCCTTCATCCTGACCTATATCCATAGCCTCTTTTATAGTTTCAAATTATTTGTTACTTTGGGCATGGCCCAGGCCAGGTTCAAATTTGCTATCTTCTCTGCTTCAGCCTCTTAGAGTGCTGAGATTATAGGCACACTCCACTATGCCTGGCATAAGCACCTACTTTTAAGGAAATAAATAGACTAGATTTAAGACGATCATTCTAGCAAGGTGGTTGTGATGTGGGCTACTGCACTAGCCTGCATCTCGCCATGGGGTGGGATACCGTCCAGTAGATTTGACTGCGGTTAGAGAGGAGAATAGACTGCGAATAACTGATATCTAGCAGTCACTACACAAGACAGAGTGAAGTACAAACAGCTTGCTGTGAACCATGGGGAAAGAAATGATTAATTTTGACATGAACTCTATACACAAAGGGAAAACAACAGAAATAAAACAAAAATGGAATCGACAGCTCCCCCTCAATAATAAATAATGCATATTGACGAACCATCTTTGTGCTGGTCTTTGGAGTGTCCCTTTGATGTGTGTGCGATGTCACCATGGATAGCCAGCATTTGCAGCATGAGGAATAAGCAGCTGATGGTTTTATTTTTTCTGTGAACTCCTTTCCCTGGGTTCCTAGTGACCTAATTTTCTTATTTGTTAGCATTGAGCCAGATTTTCTGCTCTCAGATACTTGAGAGTTAAGGTATTTATCGTTTGGTAGTCAGGTATGAGTGTATATGGCAACAATAGCTCACTTCCTCCTGTTTATAAAACTGCAACAAGAAAGCAATGCCTCTACAGGCTGCAGGAGAGATTGATGGGCTCGCTGGGTGCTGGCAGCGACACGGGAAGCTCAGAGTCCTTAATCTTCCAGCAGAGACATGGGCTCCTTGGGCTTTCTGCATCTAGTGCCCCGAATGTTCTAGCAGCAGCAGTCCTGGTAACCTCTCAGGAGAGGCATTTGAATAAATGCTGTTGAACTCGTGTAGTATATTTTATCTGTAAGGACGGAAGTACATAGTTCACCCTGACATCCTGCGTATTTCAAATTACTATCGATAAGCACTAAGCTGACATTTTTTTGGAGGATAATTTTCCAGTAGCTTAAAATAACATTTCAGATGCTCCTTGTAATAGCTATGTGAAATTGGCCCAGGTATTATCCTTTTTGTGTGATAGGGAAGCAACGGCCCCCAAGGAAAATGCCTTTGAGGCGATGTCCCCATTGTCGCTTCTTGTGCCATTTATAATACTCTTTCATATCAAAGTGGCATGTTTGCATTTCTAAAGGCACTTAATAACTGCTCATGTGTTTTACTTTGGGAAAGGCACAGGAAGGCCAGTGGAGTGTGTGTGTGTGTGTGTGTGTGTGTGTGTGTGTGTTATAAAGATAGAAATTGAGGACATGGAAGCAATCCATGATGGGAAGGCCAAGATGGAAAACATACCTTGAAATTCTTCTTTCAGCCAGGAAACAAAACATAGAGTGGGAAATTGAGCCAAACTCATTCTGTCTCTCTAGCAAAAATCAAGCAAAGTCCCGCTGGTGAGCAACTGTAGGAAGTCTGGCGGGCGAAGGAAAGTTGGTCCACAATCCTCTGAAGGTTATTATAAAAGGAGATGCAATTGGTAGACATTGCTCACATAACTGTGGAACTAGACATGGAAGCAGGATTGAATATTATTGGTTAAATACTCAGAAGAGAGAAAATCCCACCTGGTATAATGGAAGCAGATTCGGGATGATTTAGTCTCATTTTAGATGGAGCCAGGTACTATCTATCTTTCTATCTATCTATCTATCTATCTACCCATCTATCATCTATGTATTTATCTCTATCATTTATATATTTTTAGTATGTCCTTTCTATACACCACTATGAGGGAGAATATATTTAACATTCTGTTGAGATAACTGTGAATTTATAGGGTTCTTAAGAACAAATTGATATATTTAAAAGGTAATGCAAACTCATTATAAAAAATTTGGAAAATAAAGTAGTAAAGCCCATTATATACATTGCTCTTTTTCCTTAGCATTTCATATCTGGATCATAAATGCTTAATAAGTGTTTAGTGACTGAATGCCATGAACCCATAAACCCAGCCAGAGATCACCTATTCATATTTTGTATATTCAGTAAAATGAAAATACTTTTGTGTGTTTGTGATTCAATTAATCATACATATGCATCTTGGTATCTATCTGTGTATATATATATATATATATGCATTCATTAGTTATATTTTATGTACCATTGTGTGTGCATGTGGTCCTGAGAATTGAAACTAGTGCTTCTCTAATCTATTTAAAAATTTTTGTATTTGAGGTAAAAATGATACAATATATTTATATGTATAGATATTGTGTATTTTATATGTGCATGCACATACACATTACAGGTACCCTCTCAAGGGATAACTAAATTTATTCCATCCTGGCTGTGGCTAGTCAAGCACTTTTTGCCATTTTACTCATGGTATTAACCCAGAAAGGTGAGAATACAGGCTCAGAAATTTTCAATAAAGTGACAAAACTTGGTAGCAGGATTTAAATCTAGGTGTACATCACATAAATGTTTGATCTTCTAATCACCATTACAAATATACCAAAGTCAGTCTTAATAGTAAGGCATCGTTGATACTTTACCTAACTATTTAATTTTATCTGTTGAATATCATTTTCTAATAGCTTGATATTTTTATCTGTTGAATATCATTTTCTAATAACTTGATATTTTTCCATTATGTGACTGGATCACATCTTACTTAAGAGGTCTACCATTTGGGGATATTTATTTTGTTTTCTACCTGTTAGGTCTCTGTCAAGAGTCTCGTTTTAAGGGAAAGGCTCTGAATATCGTTTCTGGACATGGACTCTCGATATGAATTCACAGACTGAGGTATTTTGAACAGCTTGCCCCAGTATGCAACAGAGTGGCTGGCTGTGTCCTTACTGCTAACATCCTGCCAAGTCAAAGATAAGTAGTGTGTGCAAAGACTAAGCCAACACAGGCAAAACTTTCCAATGTGATCATTCTCTTTCTCAGACAGTACCAATGGGAGAAAATTAAAATGTGGACTTGTCAACAAAGAATGTGCTTTCCTTTCTCCCATAGTCATTCATAGCCAATATTTAATGCCACCTTCAACATCAATTCTGAATATGACCAGTTTCTTCCCTCCTATGACACAGTAGGAAACATTTATTTCAAAGCATTGGTTTATGCAATTGCTAGGACCAAACAGGTGAAAACCTAAAGGGCAGAGCACTAGAGTGATATCTCAGTTCATCTTCTCTAGGAGGCCTCAGCTCTGGTCCCCAGGCTCTTCAACTGATTGGGACAGGGCACCCACATCATCTAAGATAAGCTCCATTTCTTAAAGTTCACAGATTATGGATTTGTATCACACTTAAGAAAATATCATAATGGCAATCTTGAGATGTGTATTTGCCTGAACAGTGGAGGGGTGGTAGCTTTGGCAAGATGACGGGTCAAAGAAGACCAACATGACCATTAATTTAATCGATGGCAGCAGCACCTGTCACCTAGCCAACTTAAGGCTAACTGGTCTTTCTGCTTCTACACTTAGACATCTACTATCTATTCTCCTTCCCATGAACCACTGTGCCTTAAGGGTCTGACTGCTCTCTTCTCCACTCCCTATTATTAATTCACTGTCAGGCACATTGGGAAATTCTGCTATGCTTTAAACATGCCACACATACCCATAGACCAGGGCTTATGTGCCCAATTTCCTGGAGTAATTTTCATTTACTCAGATAGTCACATGGCTGCCTCCCTCCCTTAACGTATTCCTGACAGCTTGAACCACTGGTGGTGCATGCATGACTGTCCTGTTGGGTGACTCGTACCACTGGTGGGATAAGTGGCGCAGTCATGTTTTGGACAGTCATCCATGGAACAGTCATGCATGGACCACTGGTGGTCCAAGCTGCTCGACACCAAGCTATATAAATTACGGCCCCGTGGTGAATGTGTTAATTCAGGTCTTAGCTCACAGTCACTTCCTCAGTCATGGAAAAGCATGAAAATGATGATTAGAAACTTGCACTGGAGCTACATTGTCAGAATGCGAAGTAGCAATGCCATTTTCTAGCTGTGTGCCCTTGGACAAGTTGCTAAATTTTCACATCTACCTAGTATGATTCTTGTGAGGATTACATGTTTGAATATAGAGAAAATAAACTCTATACATTACCTTTATTCCCTGGCCACTTTATCTAAATTTGCAACTCACTGCTTTGGTCCCTGTGTGTTGCTTTGTTTCCATTCATTGTTCTCTATTGAATCTGAGAATCAAATAAATTACTGTTTTGTTTTCTCTATAAGACTTCTGCGAGAACAGGAATTTTGTCTTGTATATTCTTCTTTCTCCACTGCATGGAGCAGTTCTTGCTATATTGCATATATTCAGTTTGGTGAATGTTTGCTGAATGTGTAAATGAATAAGAGGCTGCAAATTAGATTTAGCAAATTGCCTTCTGTCTTTCTTCTGTTTAGGAGTCTGTAATATAAACTAGGGGTGCTGTAATCCCAGGACGCCGAGAGCCTGAGGCTGGAGGATGGAGCACAGACTGGGTAACTAACCAGGCCCTTGTCTCAAAATTCAAAAAAGGAATTGAGAGGACTGGGGGTAGCACTTAGTGTTAAGGCTCTGGGTTCAATTCTCAGTACCACCAAAACTCTACGCAAAGCGAAAACAGAAACAAACCAAATTTAAAAGTACGCAAACAAACAAAAGGTTGTAGTACTTCCATTTCATTTAGCATTGTTAATCTAACCTTTTAAATCTAGTGTTCTATTTAGCTATTTCAAAATCAACAATTCCTAGCTTCAGGCCTTCTAGATATACTGGCTATAATTTATGCATCTGCACAGTTACCCACCAACCCAGAAAGCTCCAGCCCAGTCCCTGCGGTGGGTCCTCTTCTCTTCTTTCCAAACTGCAGCTCAGAATTCTTCCAAAGAGTCACCCTCCTCTAAGCCTTTTTTGATCAGAACAGCACTGTTATTTTGTATATCATCACCATATTTCCTTAATTTAAAATTTGGTATTTTGCCTCATCTGAGTATTTCCATGTTATAATGATTTTTCTCCTTCTTAAAGGACTTTTGTGGTGACTTTTATTTCTCCTCTTTTCATAGTCTAACTACATGAAGCATACTAAGAACACTGCCTCTGTTTCTTGGTATGTGGCATGACATGGGGTCTTTACATGGTAGATTCTCGATGCATCTCCAAAATTTGACACAACTCCCTGACCTTCAGGACCTAGATACGTGATGTTGAACAAGTTATGAACATTATCTGCCTTAAGTTTGTTGTTTGGGATTCTCACTCCTCTTATCATTTACCATTCAGACTTTTTGGATGATACTTTCAAGAGTGAAACATTTTAAAGTAGTTAAACTTATCTCATTTTTAGTAAATATTTATTGACAAATTGAATCCATTATATTAGTAGATCCATAGCATAGTTTTTTCTAAAATTATTTCTTTAAATAAAATGATTTCTATAAAACTAAAAACAATATATTAATACATTATTTAATTCATAGATATTAAACAAAAACCTTCTACAGTATCAAAACATTTTTAAAAGTTTGAGCAGGACATTTCGTAGTTCATACTCATGTATTTTTTGATTTCTTATCTATATGTTTAATAATGTATATCTGGTATTTCATGAATTATTGTTTCTAAAATTATTTTAATATTTTAAATAAAAGTGTCTGTAATCTGTTCCAAAACTGCATCTAATGGTTAATGAATGCAAAATATCTGCATGATTATGTGACTCATTTCCATAAACCATATTTTTAAGCCTGAGGAAAAAGTGTTTAGCCACCAAGTTAAAAAATAATCAGAGCAAATTCTGCTAAATTGAGCATTCCCTTAAGTCTGTTAGTTTCAGATTGAAGTATATGACTATTTTAACCCAAATATTTTCAGAGTCACTGGCCATTTGCCTTTATATGGAACAGTTTAAGCAGGGTACAATTATGTTCATGAGCAAAACTTGTCAACAAGTTGTTTCTACTGATGATCACTTTGAATGTTTCATCAAATTTTGCAAAGTTCACCAAGGTACAGTTTCTCAGTATGTTTGGAGCACAGCATACAAAATTTGCCCAGTGTTAAACAGAAATGAACTATAAAACTAAATGTCTTATACTATTTTAGCTCTCATTTGCCAGGAAGTATAGGTATTTGCTTTATTTTGTGAGGATAAATAGCAATATCATGATCACTCTTTCTGCAAATTTTATAACAATATTTGCAAGTTTCCAAACATTTCCAAAGCTTTCAAAGCTTCAGCTTGTTAGATTATAAGAGATACATGACATATACTGTATGGTCAAATTTAAACACATTTCTAATCTACAAAACTCTTAATTTATTAAGAACATGGCTTTTACCAAGATGCTGTGCTCTGCTTTAATTTCTATTCGTATCACAGCTACAAAATCAAATAACGTTTTCCTCAAAACAGAATTTTACTGAATTTAAAATATTTTCTATGATATTGATAGATGTTTTATCTTCCAGTTAAATAAATGTCATGAAATTTAAATTTGGTTCGAATGACTTAATGGAATAAAATACATTCACTTAATGGAATGTATTAATAAATAATTTTGCCATGAAAACTTGTTAACTCTGATGTAAAATGGCATCTCTTAATTTTTGAGGTGATTTTGCCATCACCACAAATACTGCTGTTATTGTGTTGCAAATATTATCGTGCTAATAAAAGTTGCTTCACTTCTTAAGTGAGCATGAAGTTTGGAATCAGATCTGATCAACCTTAATTAATGGCAATTTCTACCTATGAAGCCTCCACCCTGGAATTGAGTGAGGAATGGTGAATTTGGGCTCTGTCTTCTGGAAATAACAACCAACTTTGAAATACTTACTGATCTTTCTTTGCCAATTTGTCTTTTGCTTTCTGAGGTCAGTGAAATCTAAGCACTGTATACATACGTCATCAAAGTTCTTGATGTTTTCAAATTAAATGTGTGATTTCTAAGCATGTTGGTGTCAAAGGTTTATTTTATAATAAAACAGAGAAGCATGAAAATAACTGAGATAAAAGAGATTTAAACACACAATAAATGACAAAAGCTCTGAAGAAAGAGTATTCAGGCTATTATAACTTTTCACACTGCTTTATATCCCTTGCTTGTAATTGCCTAACCCGTGACTCCCCTGCTTTGTGTCTGGTAGCTTCATCACTGTGTTCCTCAAGCCATGTTGGGGACAGTGATTGGGACACCAAGTGACCAGCAAGGCCAGGGCTTGGTGCTTTCCTCCACTACTGCCCCAAATCTGATGGGGTCACTGTCTCTAGTGGATCCTGTCACAGTGTACTTAATTTTATCCGCAAGTGCCCTGTATGCTGTCCTTGAAAGGGAGGTGTTAATTACTTCGTGTCTGCAATGTGCTTGGAAAAGAGAGGTCATAGCTAGTTGTCTGGCAGATTTAACCACATGTTTCTCTAAGACCTGTTTTCCTGCACCTGGGACTGAGATACTTTCTTCGCAGGCTCTGGAAGAAGCCGAAGGACAAGGTCACTCAACAAATTCAGAATAGCTTATGTGACTGCAAGTATTGAAATCATTCTTCATTAAAATATGAAAAGTCCAGGAGAAATGCCAACCACAGAGGATCAAGCAGTATGCTGGGACAGCAGGGATTAAGCAGGACACATGGTCATTTTATTTGTGAAGATAAAACTATCCACAAGAAAATTCTATGTCCAACTATAAATTAATTGCTTGTGAAGAATGATAGCTCTTATTATTTTGGCTTAACCCAAAGCTCAGATTCGAAAAATCATTTGTTTCTCAAATCCTGATATCATCATTGTTTTCGGTAAAGTGTTAAATGATTTTAATAGTTTTTCTTTCATTTATTCCAGAAATACATCAAGCATTTTCTTTACAAAACAACGAAAGATTGTCTAAGACCTAAGTAAGAAACAAATTAAAACAAAACATTTATTCTAAAGATTATTTTTTCCCTATGTTTTGAAAGCTCTGATGTCTGAACTGTGAGTTGAATGAAATTTCTGCTCAGGGGAAAAATATGCTCCTCCACATGTTTCTGCCCTAAGTGTAAGATGCCCCGGGGTTCCACAGACTTGGGCCATGGGTGCCTTTCTGCAGGATGTGAATGTATGCGGCTGTGTGACAATAAAGTTCCCGAAAGGTGGGCTGTGAAAACAAGGAACGCAAAAATGGTTAGAGCCAGGATAGTCTTCCTTGTGCTGTTCTCACTGAAGAAGTCAGTGCGAAAACTGAAGCCAGAACCTCTAGGTACAATACACAGAGAGTAAATAATGTCACCTCAGTCACTTGGATAAAGCTGCACCATCCAGATTCTCCCCTGAAAAGCTGCACATTACTGGCTCTTTTTTTTTTTCTCTTTGCTTTTCTTTGCTTTGTTTTGCTTTGCTTTGCTTTGTTTTTCTTTTCTTTTCTTTTCTTTTTTTCTTTTTTTCTTTTTGAGACAGGGTCTCTCTATGCAGTTCAGGCTGGCCTTGAACTCACTTTGTAGCCCAGGCTGGTCTCAAACTCACAAGGATCCTCCTGCCTCAGCCTCCCAAGTGCTGGGATGAAAGGCGTGTGCCACCACATCATGCTACCTTTGTTTTCTTATTCCCTGCTGCTGGAAGCAAGTTCCTAAGTTCAATCCACAGGCAAGGGAAGGTGTGTCAAACAATTTTCAGAATTATATTAAAACACCCTATTAATTAATATTTGGGGGGAAATAAATAGCAGGTGTGCGTGTATCCTGTTTCTCCTAAAAGTTTTGCCTTCTAACTGTAACACTGGTAACTGCTGGTCATGATCATTACTGATGTCATAGTGGTGATTTCTTATTTCTTATTTCCTTTTTGTTTAACTGGAATTCTTCTGGTAGATTTGCCCCTTCTCCTTCATTTATTTATTTCCTTATTGAATCATTTACATCAGCACATGTTTGTGGATATTTATTTTATTATGTGGAATATAATCCAATGATACGATATTTATTTTTCTTACTAATAAGGTTGTTGTAGCTTTGGTCATTGTGAACTCTTTTGATTCATGTTTTCTACTTTAATTTCTGCCTCCCTTTCTCTCCCTCTCTTTCTTTCCAAAATTCATTCATTCATTCATTCATTCATTGTGTTTTGCTTTGTTATTAGCTCTTCTTTACTTGCTAATGCTACAAGAAATTCCAGGCCCACCATGTATATTTCCTGCTCTAACTGACAATAAGCTATTTCCTAAAGAGCCCTCATTTCTTTTTTATTTTATTTTGTTTCTTTATTAGTATATATTTGCAGTACATGCAGTTTACGGTCATCTTGGGGAGTGGGGACATGCACATAATACAGCTTGATTCTTTTTTTAATCCTCCTCCCCTTGGCTCACATCTCCCTCTCCCCTCCTCTAAACCCCCTTTCTCCATTTTTGTTCTTGGTGCTATTATTAATCTTAGCTCACATTTATGACAAAATCGTTTCACTCCTCGAGGTTATCAGGTTCCGGTACATGGCATATCTTTATCCTACATCTTCCTCCTACCCCTCCCGCTCTCCTCTCTCCCTCAGTCTCCAGGACTCTACATAATGGAATACCACTATGTTATAAAGAAGGACGACTTCAAGACATTTGTAGGGAAACGGATGCACCTGGAAAATATAATGTTGCATGAAGTATATCAAACCCATAAGATTAAATACCATATAGTATCTCCCATTTGAGTAAGGCAAGGTACAAAGAGCACAATAAAGGCATAAAACAAGGAGCCCTTGTTTCTTTACTTGGAAAATGGTATTTAGAAACTAGGATTTGGATCCTAGCTGTGCTTATTGCTGTTGGGGTGTCACTTAACAGGGCCCTAGTCAGTGAACCTGAAATCAATATTCATACACTCATAAAATTCTACATTTATGAGCATGTGAATATGAACTTATAAATTCATATCTATGACTAATCCAGTCCTCTAGCCATCCTCCTTGGCTTTTCTGCAACTTCTGTCTTGGATAGTTAGAAACTCGGTTCTCATTATATACACAAACGCACATATAAAATAGTTTCAACAATTGTACCCCTGTGAGAGACAAGACGAACAAGTAGAATACAATGCTTAGCTATAGATTTTTCGGTCTTTAGTCTTCAATATCCAGTCAGAACACTGTTCTCTGGTTCGCTCTGTGTCTGCTCGTTTTCTCCACACGCTGAGGTGGCGGCAGGTCACACATTAGCAATCAGTAGATTTGTTGTCTATCACTGTGTTCATTTCCATGATCTCAAGGCTGGAAAGACATCTGCTCATTCACTCACAGTTGTATAGGCCAGAGTTCCAGGTTTGGCCACACTGGGTCCTTTGCCTTGTGTCTCATAGGGCAGACCTGTGGGTATGAGCTGGGCTGGGGTATGATTCGGCCTCTGGAGAGGAATTCACTTCCTGGCTCCCTCTGGTGTTCCCGGATGCTGCCCTTGGCAGCTGTGGGGATGAAGTCACATTTCCTGGTAGGCTTTTGGTTCTGGTCATCTCAGTTCCTAGGAATTTCTTTCTGGTCTTTGTGTGTGTTTCCCAGCATCCTTTTGACTTCAAAACAGGAAGTGGCCCCTGGAATTCTACTCCTGCTTGGAAGCTGACCTCTGTCACCTGCTAAAGTAAACTCTGCCTTTTAAAAGCACATCTGAATAGATTAGAGTCATTTGGAAAATCTCTCTTTTGATTAACTGAGAGTCAACTAGCTAGTAATCTTAATTATATCAGAAAATTCCCATTCGATATATAACGTAATTAGGGTGTGTTGTCCTTTCAGAGTCATAGCTTTAGGGTTCAAGGTGGGAGATCTCAGGGGCCATTATAGAATTCTGCTCATTCCATGCAGTTACACTTATTTGGCACCATCTGTATTCCATCCTGGACTTCCTGATATCTTGGATGATTTTTAAAGGTTTAGGAGGTGTTATGTATATTTATTATCTTGACTATAAAGATACAAGTGTTTGTGTATGTCCAAAGTCGTTAAATTGTGTAATTTAAATATGTGCAGTGCTTTCTGAAAGAGAGAAAGAAAGAAAGAAAGAAGAGAAAAAGAAAGAGAAAAAGAGAAAGAAAGAAAAAGAAATCCATGTTAACTGAATCAAGAGTACTTTCCTTTACGTTTATGGCCAGGTAATATTCACTGTAATTTTTTTTAACTCACAACCTTGCACCTGACAGGCAAGCACTGTGCCGCTGAACTGTATCCCTGGCCCAGTATTCTCTGAATTCTTGTACCAGGGCTGCATCTTTAGCTATAATGTTATTAAAATATTATAAGTCTGCTAAAATGACTGATTCCATTTTATAACATTGTACTGACAAAGAAACTTGACTTTTGCTGTCATGAAAGTAAATTTTCATACATAGGTTTTGGTTAATAATTAAAAATACAAACACATACACATGCTTGTTTGGGTGCATAAATGACTTCTGTTTTAGCTTGCTTTCTGTATTATATTGACTTCTATAAAATATACTCAAGTTATACTGATATCTCCATAATTCCCTGAACTTGAAGGGAATTTATGTACCCTGGGAATCACAGAAGTGATTTTTAAATTTCATCTGCATAAAGCATTCTGCAACCAGACTCATTTATTTCCTTAGGGTTAGTAATGATTTACAACATTTTTGTTTGTAGAATCTTTATCACAATTTCCAATGTTTTCTTAAAGGCTGTAAAACAGAAAAAGTATACTTTATGATCATCAGATGAATTTTCTAAAGATTTCTTGAATGAAAAATTAATTATGGAGTCCTTTAAAACAAAAATTTTCTATACAAATTCATTGAACCTTTAAACAATTACAGTTTCTTATAATTTCATAGGTTCAATTTGGATCACTTAATTTTAATAATTTAAGCAGTATATGATAAAAGGCAGAATCTTTATAAAAATATTTCAGAAAGAAGAAAATTTAGAGTGATTATAAATGTGTAAACCATGTATACCTGACTGAAATAAAATTATTCTTTGCCCCCCAAAATAAATCTGTATCTTTGTTTTCATATAAGTACATGACAATAAGTGCATCTTATGCAAGTATTTCACTCAAATATATTGCTTAAGCAAACATGTCACTTCTAAATGAACCGTCCAGGTAGACTACCTTTTGAATGTATGTATATACATGAAAAAAGAGAGAACAGCATAGTGTACATAGTAGCATGTCACCCTACTGGAGTTTTCTTACAGATTTGAATATAATGCTTTTCATTGTGATGATTGTAAAACATTTGCCTGATTATATGGATTGAAAAAGTGTTTAGAAAAAAAATTTATAGAATAGAAAGCAAACATGAACTTTGAAGCAACATTGATGATTGAGGCCAAAATAATTTTCAGGTAAGAAAAATATTTCCTTATCTCAGAAGCTTATTATCATACATATACTACAGATGTTAGAAAATAAAACATAAAACGCACTTAGGTGAAGTCATTTTCATGATGCATTACGTTAATAGCAAGATTTGCATTAGTATTTTTTTCTCCTTAGTTAAACTCAATTTTCACTTAAACTCATTTTCTTTTGGGGGACAGGGACACTGGACTGCCTTTCAACATTAACATATCTCCACATATATATATGTACAAAAAATTTGTATGCTTCCTCAAGCTCACATGTCGCAAATTTTATTGTACAGTTATTACAACCCCTCCTCTCCATTGAACCTTAGAGTCACTTATTTAAAGATAGACACAAAATATTTCAGTAATTACTGAAGATAGAATGTGCTTCAAAGATGTCAGTCCCTTTTATTTGCTTTTTAAAGAAGGCAGCACTCACTCTTTGTGGGAAATGAAAAACCAGCAAAAGTACAACCAAACGGAAACCCCTGCAATTCCTTCTCTTCGGTGTTGGGGATGGAATCTAGGCCCTCAGGCAGGCCAGACAGTCCACCGCAGAGCTCCACACCCAGGCCTCACCGAGGGCATCTTGCATTAGATTGGGAGAGCGATCCCAATTTCCTTGTCATTGTGCCCTCCGGGACAGGGCAAGGGCTGTAACTCAGTGGCAGAGAGTTTGCATAGTATACATGTGGTCCTGGGTTCCAGTCCCAGCACTGAAAAAAAAATCTTCATGAAGTGGGTCAGATTACAAGAGTCCATTGGACCTCACATCCATGCCCATAGGTTGTGATTTCAGAGGTCAGTGATGGAGATGGGCGAGGCTAATGCTGCAGGTCAAACAGTTACACTTTGAGAACCAATAGCTCGTGTTTCCCTGAGGTCCCACTGTCCTTTTAACAGCATAATAAAAAAAAATTATATGAATATCAGAAGAATATGGGCAATCATAGATACAAGCTAAAACATGGTTTGTCAATACAACAAAAGGCAAAAGTAAAGAAGACAACATTTAGGTAGGTGTGATAAACGAGTCATGGCAATGTCTGATGATTAAAACTATTATCACTAACTAGTACTCAGATCCTTTGTATCTTTCTTTCCTATTTATATCTCTTCTCCTTTTTTCCCTCAGTTACCTTACTGTCTCAGGTTAAAAGAAAAAGAAGCAAGTAATGTTCATCCTTTAGAAGTTGTATATTTTGGGGTCAATATAGGTTTTACATGTTTGAGTTTCAGCATTAGTATAAAGTTTACAGTTAAAGTATGCAAAAATATCAGGTTCAAAATAAAATTAATGGTGCTCAATTACCATGTTATCAGGTGGTACCAAATCCTCCCCTTTGAGGATCAAGCTGTATCTTCTGAATGAAAAATTTAGAAGCTTAAGTCATTTATGGTGGTATAATGTAAATTACAAGGGGAGAAATTACAGTCGACTGCCTTTGCTGGGTGTTGGACCTTAGCAGCATGCATAATTCATGGAAAAGGAATATGGAGTAACCTTCAAAAATAAATCAAGGAAAACCAGTTACTAATCTACAGAGCAGTTTACCTGGAGGAAGGTAATGTGAAGGAAAACAGTCCATCATTTCACATAGCTTAATGCTACCCCTGATGAAAGTTACCCAGGGCTACATATTACATGTGGAAGAGAAAATATTTACACCCAAATATCTGCCATGTGGAAAGAAATCAGCCACACATTGATAAATGAATAGAGCTAAGCAGGTATTAAATTAAGGAGATAAATTTCACTTTGATTGTGAAGTTCAGCCAGAGGGGAAAGTGTGGGAAGAAGACGTAGCTGCAAGGCTGAGAGTCTGTTGTTGAAGACATAATCAACACCTAACCAGAGGTTAGGACTGAAATTACTCCACTGTCCATTCCACTGATGAGCAACTCCAAGGTAGTCTACTTTTCTTGATAGGTGGAGTATCTCCAGATGATGGAAAACACAATGTTCAAAAGACATTAGCCATCTGAAAGGCTTTAGTTTAGAGATAATTTTTGTATATGTCTAGTGAACTTCAGAGATTTTGAAAATATTTGCTTCAATTCCTATAAAGAGTGTTAGCCATGATTTTATGTGAATTTCATTTGATTTCTGAAAATATAAAGTGGCAACCAATGTAAATTTTCAAATTTGAAATTCTATGAAGGTAGGTAAATAAGACCTAGGAAAGCAGGTAAACTGGGGGTAGCAATGAGTAGATAATAAAATGAAATTCTGTGAAAGTAGGTAAATAAGATGAGTTCTAGGAAGATATGAATGATGGAAGCAGGGGTCAAAACTTGAAATTTATACTCTGTCCCGATGAAATTATTTCGTATTATCATGCAAAACACCTGCCTTGTTTTTCTTTGTGTGAGAACACACTCAGGGCCAGGTTTTGATTACCCACACCTGCTGGACAAAGAGGGGAAGGGATGGAGAGAATGCAGCCCAACACTCCGGTTGTGTCCACCAGACTCTTCCCTGGAGTCCAGGGAGAGAGCTCAGGGGAGAATCCATATGTTCATCCCCTGTAATGTACTCAATTGCCTTTCACTGTTCAAGATTCCGTATCAGAGCAGTGATTAAGGGTAGGGCAGGCTCTGTGTTCTCTGATCCATTAGATTCCTACCTAATGCTATAAGCTACTTCAGTTTCCCACATAGCAGATGTTCAATGCAAGTAGTTGGGAGATTATTCCAGGAAGTATTAGTAGGAGTAAGAAAAAGTGAGGGAGGAATGTAGATAGAAAAAGCCGATAAAGGTTATATTTCTGGAATGATTTTTCAGTGGGCTAAGGAGACTGAGTCCTGTTGACAATACTGGGATATAGTGATAGACCTCAGAGTGATGTAACTGAGGAACAATGGAGTGGGGTAGTTTACTTTTCACCTCCATTCCATTTTTTTTTGCCCAGCACTTTTATTAAGTCTTCCGTGTAGGGGCATAGAGCATTTCCTCAGGAAGAATCAGTAGGACACCTTCACCATGTACTGCAGTGACAATTGCCATGAGTAGATGAGGTGGGAGCAGACAACATTTGTTGTGTATACAAATTGCTATGCACATGCCTGTAATTTCAGCTCTTGGGTAGCTGAGGCAGGAGGATCACCATGAGTTCAAGGTCAGCCTAAGGTATATAGCAACATCCAATCCCCACCCCACCTCATTATTATGTTAACTTGGGGTACCAATGGTAATTCTCCACACCTCCTTTAAGGATAGACTTGAACCACAGGGATAATGGGGCTATAAATCAGATAACCCTCTCCAGTAATAGGCAGTACATGGAAGTAGGCCACACTTGCCTCCCAAGGTGGAATCTGGGGTCGAAGTTTGAATATTAAGAATAGTTTCCTGCATTGATCTTAGAGGTTGGATTTATCTCCAACTTACCTAAAATTTTCATGAGACTACAGCCATCTGAATTCCATAGAGACAGGTAGACAGCCATAAAAGCCTTCATGGATTAAGAGGAAGCTCATCACAGAGATTAGAGGTGGTGATTTGCAAGGCGATTTGTTCATTTTAACGGCATTGATTCCACTCGTGTCAATGAAGTAGGCTTCCTGAAAATAAACCTCTCACAAAGAACTTGGAAGAGTGTGGATGAAGATGCTTTCATGCTCTTTATGACTCAGGCTCTCCCGGGATACCCATCAATTAGAGGTGAAGGCAATAAAAGGAAAAATTTGCCCCATCTGGTCCCACATAAAACTCCCCAAGAGCTTTGACAAAAAGTCTTCTCTACAGAGTGAGGGCCAACCTCTGGGGAGGCATTTGTTTCTCAGCCTCGTTGAAATGCTTTTTCTTTTTAGGGATGTTATTTCAGCGGAGCCAGATGAGGTGCACTTGCTATTTTTATAAGAGTTTAAAGGCTTAAGCAGGGCAAATATGTCTCTTCAAGCTGCCTTCTGCTATGAGCTGATGTTCAGGCAGCTTTATGTCCCATAAAGAGTATCATTAGCCTCACAGAGCGGCAGGCGATGGCTGATCATCTTAAGGATGATTCCTTAGTATCCGATTAGGGTAAGGAAAACTTGTATTGCTTTCCAATTTCTAAAAAAGCTACCACTAAATTCTAAGTTATTTATTGATCAAGATTCTATTTCTCTCTTTGACCAGGTTAAACTTTGACATTCTGTATTTTCATTGGGTATAGGAATTTATTCTTTGGAAGATAAATTTTTGTGTTCAACATATGGCAATCTCTCTCACGCATTTCTGTGTCAGGCCCTGACCATTAATGCTGTGAGTTTTTGTTCTTCTTCTTGACATGTATCTTCACCTAGGAGACCTCTTACCATCTAAAACATGTGAGAGCTAGTTTATTTTCTTCTTCCAAAATTCAAATTTTCACTACCAATATTTTACTTGACTTACAAACTTGTATTCTTAGATTTATTTTAAAAAATTTCTTTGCCCTTGAATGTGGAATAAAATCCCCAGAGTAGACTCATTTATTCTGCCACCAAATATGCTTCCCATTTCCCAATCACACATCTGGTTGACAGTGGACAGTCCTATTTCTGATGTTCTAATGGTTATAGCATTTTCCACTTTCAAAATGTCCTATGTTTGGTAGCAAGATTTATCAACAGAATAAATTTGAGCGTGTAAATTGGAAAGCATTTCTTGGGGGGTAATTCTGAAATGGTTTCCCACTGTCACTTGAAATTCAGGAATGTAGTTTTCCATAAATTGTTCATAGTACACTTCTCTTGTTATTCTAATTTTTGAAATTTCCTCTGATTCTCTATTATTGTCTTCTGTTTACATAACAAAACACAAAGTGCATGTTCGATGCTGTCTTTCAGCATTTGAAGCTAATATTTACATAGGTACATTTCTATTTTTTTGGCACCTCCATCACACACAGACATGTAGCAACACTTACTCCTCCAGTTTTTTCATCTAAAGATTGCTCAAGCTTTGAACATGAATAGCACTGAGCCCCAGAATTACTGTGCAATTTGGGAAAGCCTGGACCTCCATGTGCACCCCATCATTGCCAGTAGAATGAAGGAGAGGAAAGAAATACTTCCTTAGGTGGAATCCATCCTGAACCTTTTATGACTTGCATTACAATAAGTAACCCCATTTTGATTAACCACACCTGGCTACAGTCACTGTAATCACACCATTTCAGTGATTGCTTAGTGCCCAGCTGTTTATGTGCAGTTAATGTATGCTTTTGTCACTTATTCCCACTCGTAAATTGCAAGCCCCTGGAGCTTGCCTCATTCAGTCATACAGTGAACATTCAGAAAACGTACAAATTGTGAATGCATGTAAGAACTTTCCCACACAATGTGGTTATATTTCTAACAGATTTCTATGCACTGAGAAATGCAAGTCTGAATGATTATTATTTCCTATAATGAGTGGCAAGAAAAGCATGAACTTGTGTTTTTAAAGTGTACCATTTTGTTACCTTTTTCACCACAAATTCCAAATCTAAATTCCAACAACTTCCCCTGTAAATTGGGGCATTATGCCAACTTCTCTTAAGTTTATGCAGCCCCCATGAGCAGCATGATCGTGTTAGGAGATAAGTTCTCCTCCTGTACTTCTCTGCTGTATTTTACTCTGAAAAATTCCACATCATACGGCAGTGCCCAATGTGATCATTAAATAAAACTGTAATTAAGGTGACATCGGCAGTTTCAGTAATTAGAGTCTTGCTGCAACTGTAAGAGTAAAAATAACATTCTCTGGTGCTGCCATGGGGCAGCTGTGGGCTCATGCTGATAATGCACCTTGGCAATTTAACATGACTAATTGTAGGAGCTCTTCTTCACAGGGGACTGTGTTAATCTTCAGAACCTCTATCTCCACATTTACCCAAGTGTTGCTATTTTTCTCTTGCTTCCAAATGGTTCCTACATCCAGTTTTGGGGTTCTCAATTGAGTTTGATGGAACTCATCCTTACCACCCTCTTCATAGGTACCAATTCCAATTCCCCTCACAAAGGGACCAAGCAACAAGTGGGTAGCAGAATGCAGGGTGACTGCTGGGTGGGGCCTGCAAAAATCTCCTGTCCATACTTCCCTTCTCTGGTGGAGTACTGTATCCTGAGTGTTCAAGTTCTTACGTGTGCTGTTCAAAATTGTGCACTTAGGGCCGGGAGTTTGGCTCAGTGGCTTAAGCGCCTGCCCTGGCAGGCACAAGGCTGTGAGTTCAATCCCTGGTGCCGCAAAAAAAAAAAAAAAAAAAAAAAAAAAAAAAAAAAAAAAAAAAAAAAAAAAAAAAAAAAAAAAAAAAAAAATTGTGCACTTACAAGGTTTGTGATAGTTTCCAAATCAGATCGTCTATCAACATCATCAGAAAAGGACTTTTTGTGCATTGCTTTGAACAAATAGTTCCCTTCCCAGGGAATATTTGCTAAAAATCATTACAGCTCATACTGAGAATTCTAATTTAAATTCAGAATTAGAGGGGTTTTCAATGCTTGAGTTTACTATTCATATGTATTTTATAATTAAATCTTGATTAAAATCATTTTCTCTATCCTATGATGTGTGTATGAGTCTATCATGCTTGTGTGTATGTATGATAGTTTCAGATTAATGGTGTTGGTATTATGACAACCAATATTACTCAGACGAATTTAAAATGTCTTAACTTTGCTTCTAACCTGAGAATATATCCCACTAGTCAAGTTGTCAGGTTTTAAATTCACCTGAAATAAATATTTTCTGATAAATTACTCTGGTGGTTAGGCTTATCTGTTCTAGTTTGCTTTTGACTTTGCTTTGATTCCTTTTAGGTGTGCTTTTTTAAGTGGGACCCCAGTGGAATGTATTATAAAGCTAATTTTACCCCATTACTGGACTCAAATCTCCAAATTAAATGTTGATGCGATTATGTTATATATTGCTATACCTCCTTCTACAGCTATATTATCAGCTTATACTTGCTGTGACCCACTACCTGACATACACAATTTTAAGGAGAGATGTTTTAACTCAGTTTCAGGCCATTGTTGGATGGTTCCAGGGCAGAAACGTGACAGAAGGGTGTAACAGAGAAAAACTGCTCAGCTCTTGGCTGCCAAGAAGCAGAGAGAGCAAAGAGGAGGCAGAGGGGAAGGGGTCAGGGGCCAGATACAGTGTCCGAGTGCCCTGTGACCCTCCCAGCCTCTCCCAGGGGCTTTGCTAACCTAAGCATCTCTCAAGGCAGCCAAGCTGACAATCAAGGCGAATCATCACAATAGCGAGGCACCATCCTTCATTTCTAGCAACATTTTCACTCCCTTTCCTTGATCTTTTCATTCATATCAACAATACTTAATGTTTTCTTATCAAGGACATTTTTATTTCTATCAACAGTGTTCTTCAAATCTTGTTAAACTTGTAAGTGGTCAGTACTACTCCCACAGTGGATAATGATAAACAATAAGAGTGTTAACTTTGCACTTCTGTTATTTTGAGTAAAAGCCACTTCTATTGGTGCGTGTGTGTATGTGTGTGTATTTAATCTCTGTGTATGGTTTTTGTCCATTTTTCTCTTAGAATGTTCTTGATTTTTAGGTGCTGTTTATATGTTAACTGTTTGGCATGGTATAAATTATAAATTTTCTCATATTCTTTCTTGATTTGAGTCATATTTAAGAAATTCTTTTTCTAGTCCTAGTTGATAGAAGAGCTCATTCATGTTTTCTTCTACTATTTGTATGTTTTCATTTTATCTTTTTCCATATTGTTAAGCAATTAAGCTAGTACCACGTTTTAGAAAGAATTAAGCTTTTCTTCACCATTTTGACACAAAGACTTAATCACACGGTAAATATCTACATTGGTTAGAAACTCTTGCAATATGCTTTTATGAGTTTGCAACATCAAAATGGAACTAAGAACTTTAAAAAAAGTGTTAAAATGATTAGCATCAAAAACATTGATTTAATATTAGTCTAGATAAGCCTAGAATTGGTTATGTTGGTTAAGTTGATTAATTTTGTCTAATATAACAGAAGAATTTCAGGGAAATTAAAGTGATGATCAGTTGAAAAATAATATTGAAATCTACTATTTATGAAGCTATGTTCCTATCATGCTCATGAATCCATATAGTAATATTGAATATAATTTTGTTACAGTATTTCAAATAGCATAGTTAAATTAGAATGCTTTAGGTATATAACTTTCCAGACTAAACTTTTAAAAAGATTCTGGTATATAAAATGTACTTTTTTGAAATTTAGCTTATAGCTAAAACCTTTCAGTTTTTTAGAGAAAGCTCATTATTGGATCCATTTTCTAATCTTTGCTAGATAACTTTAAGGCATAAAACTTGTGTAAGATGTTGGATTTGGAAGGAGCGTTCTCAGATCTCTGCTCCTTGGCTGCCGGCCTCCGCGGGCTGTAATCCGCTTGCCTGTGATTGCCGCCTTAGTTTCTCTTCAGACTCCGTAATGTAATGTCATCATTAAAATAAGAGTTCTGTATTTGCATATTAAAACTCAAAGTGAGATAACATTTCCCTGTATCAAGTTGAATTTTCAAAAAGCACTCCGTATTGACTTTTTATTGAGTCTGAAAAATTGGCATTTTTAAACTTGGTACAGGAGCAAAAAGGAAAGAAAGTTTGCTTACTTAGGCATGACCTTCATTCACCAATGCCATTGTCTAAGCTCAGTGCATTACAACTTTGTCTCAAGCATCATTTCACCTAGGCAGTCACTTCCGAACTGCCATTCAATTCACATTTGAAGCATCCTTTTGAGATCCTAGGTTCCATCTTCAACACCAAAAAACGAAGTCATCCTTGTTCATCCTTATCAGAGCAATGAGCTTAATGACCATACTTTATCAAAATGCTTCCTTTTGGTGCCTTTGGTTCTACTCAGCCTGTGCATTCCTGGAAGCCTTGGGTGGTGTTTTGTTGAAATATACGCCATTGTACCTATGTTTCTATGGTAGGAGAAAACATACAATAACTTGCCTTTTGACTTACCATTATTTTTGTCTGTGACTGAGTGTCAAAGAAGCATGCCACTGGTATGCATTCAGTCATTTCATTAATTTGGTATATTGTTTGACACCTGCTACATTACAAATAATTACTGATTTTTTTGCAGGGGGGTACTGGGAACTGAACCCAGGACCTTGCCCTTGCCAGGCAGGCCCTTGTGCCACTGAGCTATATCCCCAGCCCATAATTACTAATTTCTGTGTAATTGCTGGCTTTGTGTCTTTGCAGGCAGAGATATTGGGATCATCTCATACCACGCCAATGCTGAAAATGCTCATGAATGGTCAAGATACATGTGGTAGGTAATAAACTTGAGTGATACCCTAATCAGAATATGCTATTGCTGAGACCCGTTATTTAGGTAGCACAATTAATATACTATGAATATTTCAAAATAGTCATAGATGACACAAATTGCACAATGAATAATTACACAGCCAAGATCTAATAAATCTTTATATGATTGAAAGCCAGACAGAAAATCAAAGGGCAAAACAAAGGATGCCCAGGATAAAAGAGGGGAGCAAAGGCCTGATCAACGATTCTAAATACATGCCTAATCTAAAATAAGAGTACACAAAGCCCATAATAATAATTCACTGGAGCTTAGGAAAGTACTCATATTGGCTGCAGTGACTGCCTTTGCAACATACTCAGAGGTTGTAAACCTCTATCAGCCAGTGCTAAACTCTAGAAATAATTACCCTAGTTTCTTCCATTTTAGCCTGTGGTTTCTCTAAAAACACCCATTGACTTCATTTTACTTCCTGGTACATTATCAGCACTTACTGAGCCTTTGGGAACAAAATGCTTCCAGCAAAATTGGTTGCTTTATTTTAGGGCAGGGTCCAGAAGAAAGAACTGTATATTTAATTTTAGAAAAGCCTGGGTTCTAGTCCTTGTGAGATGCTTCAAGTTTCTAATGGATTTTGTTAAAAGTCCATTGCACTAGTCCATAGAGTGAAAATGTCTGCCTGTCTTACTAACTTGAGTGTTGTCACAAGGAACCCGAGAAAGCACTTGATTCCAGCTGTAGAACCTTAGGCCTGAGAATGGTGGTGTGATTATTAACCATGAGCAAAACATTCCTAATAAGGCTCTCAGTAGCAAAATCAGTTATATTCCTTTTTCGTTTCTTTTTCTTTCTTTCTTTTTTTTTTTTTTTTTGGTTATTGTAAACGTGAAACATTTAAAAAACCAATGAAGTAAAAATATAATTTCTGCCCCACCTCATTTCCAGTTCCAAGACCCAGAAGAAAACATCATTAGCAATTTGCTATGTTTACTCCTTGATATTTTCCACAGATTATGGGATTTGTGTGCAGTGTTTGTACGTGCCCAGGTGTGTGCTTACGAATGAAATCACGACACTGATTCTGTACTGGACGAAAGTACAAGAGGATGGTGAATTTCACGCTTGGAATACGCCATGGAATCCTAGACTCGCATTGCAGTTACTTTTCTTTGCAACCTGTCCTCTCTTTGCCCTTTATGCTTTGCTTTTGATTCCAAGAAGGAATGTAAAGTTTATGGGTTATTATCTCAGTATCAGTGAGAAAGGGGCTTCGTGTTAAGTTCAGAGCTAAAAAATTTACAGTTCTCTACAATGGATTTTTGAAAGTGTGCATTAAATATTTCAGATTTAATGCATTAGCCATATATATTTTAGATCTGAGGATTGGAAAAACCAGCTAAAGTCAATCATAGCATTCATAATGGATTAAAATAAGAACAGTGAGTTGGTGATAGCATTCTTATTAAAGAGTTAGACTTTCATAAAAGTTAAGAGTTCCTCTGTATATAGAATTTGTAACATACTATTTATGCTAAAAGTGCAGTAGCAAAATTGTTCACCTGTAGCCATTCATGTGTCTCTTCTTTTAGGGAGGTAGTTTTTTGTTTTTGTTTCTGTTTGGTTTTGTTTTGCAAATATGCAGCACCTTTCCCTACGGAAGTCATTTATTTCCAGGTATTTTCCTATCGAACATTTAAATAACAAGAACAGCTGGTCACAACCACAGAGAGACATTAGTGAGAAAACAGCAACCTCTGAAAATCAATGAAGTTTAAAAGCTGAACTAGCTGGAGTGGTGATTTTAATTCTGTAGTGGGTGAAGAATATTTGCATTGGTAGGCACATTCATTTTTATATTTCCTTACCATATCACAGTTTTAAAATACAGATTCAAGTGCAGATTTCTTTTGCAAAATATGTGAACATTCTTATTTAGCAAGGGAGGAAAGGAAATGGCATTAAAATAGTTCATTTTTCCAAAATGTAGAATGAAGTCCATATTCAGTAAAAAATTCCAAATTTGCATTTTCCACATAGGTAACTGGAATTATAGCTCTTTAAGATGACTAAAACAGAGAAGTTTCTTGGAGTAATACAATAAACTTTTTGCTCAAATTTCATATATGAGAGGACTAAACATTAACTATTATTCTTCTACTGCTTGCAATTAAACATTCTGAATGTGTGGTTATAATAGAAATACAGAATCAGAAAACTGAATGTTTAACATAAAAATTATAGTTTTCTTTTTCCATTCAGTTGTGTGAATTTAGGGTGCTTTTAATATTGTGACTAAATTGTTTCGCATAGTAGGAAGACAAGAAATTACTAGGGTCTTGGTCTTCCCTGAGATTTGAAAGTCTGGACTTACTAGCTACAATAAAATGCACAACTTTCTTAGAATGGGAACATTAGCAATATTTCAAACTACTAATTGGTCCAGAATATGACTAAATTTTGGCTTTTTATGATGTAAGCACCCTTCATTTTGCTTGTGACAGGGTTACCAATCGAATAGTTTCATTTTTGAGAGCTAAAATGCCCTTTTTACTTTTAAGTGGTTGACTCTGTAAGAGAACAAATAAAAATAAGTGTATGTGTATTAGCATATGAATGGAATGGCAGCTGAGTGACAGTTGAATGACAAAGACTCTTTGGGTCCTTGTTACAAAGGCAATGGTTTCAGATGAATATCTGATAACACTTAGCAACTACAAAATTAGTGATTAGAGGCTCAGTTATTTCAGTGAAATTCAAATTAGAAATCCTGTCTGATGGCATTTGAATATTTATAGTGACAGAATAACACTTTAATAAAAGTATGACCCCACCCCCTAAATGACACAAACATACAAGACTCCATCAATGTACTGTAAAGATCAAAATGTGTTCTTGGTTGATTTTTATAAAGACAGACATATGAAGGCTCAATCATAGGAAGGGGGAGATAATACTAGCTCTGTTGCTTTTTCAGAAATATTCCTATGGTATGCAAGTACACATTAGATTACTACTGTACAGGTAGTATACACACACACACACACACACACACACACACAGCAGTGTTGACCAAATGACAAATGTAGTTGATCTACAAGAAGATAAGTAGATGTGAGTTACTCCCAGATAAACTTTTTAAAAATTCTGGGATACTTCACTCAGGAAAGAGAGAAGCTGGAGAAAGGGAGGGAACAAGCTATCATCCTATGTTTAAAGAGTTGCCATTTGGAAGAGGGAATAATTTTAACTCACACAGACATGAAAGTCCAAAGGAGGAGCAATGACCAGAAATTTCAGAGATGAGGATTCATACATCCACAAGAGAGTATTTTCTAAGAAATCATGACCACTGTGCTAAACTAGAAAGAACTCGAGAGAGAGCAGCTCTGCTTATGTCTCACTACAGCCCCAAAGAGAACAGATGGCAACTCAGCTAGTCCCCGGGTCCAGTCCTGTGGCCACTAGTGAGTTATTAAAAGCAAGAGAGCTGGTTTCCCATGGACAGGAGAGCAATGGTGCACAAATAAAGTCTGATTTTCTTCTGTTTGAAAATGCTTTGTAGTAGCATAATGTTCGTACATTGTCAGGAGATACAGGAATTCAAATGAGCTTTGGGAAAAGGAGGAGAGAACAAGAAGAGATGCCGAAGTCCCACAGTGCATCGCAGATGGCACCACACCAAAATTGATGTTGATAATCAGTGTCAAAATATCTTAGGCTGCTATTGACAGAAGGTAAAGGGATGAAAGTTAATCCAAGAAGTTTAATGAAAAATGCAGAACTGAGGGAACTAGAGAAAATTGACCTGGAAGGTATTTTAAAACATAACTTGAGCAACATTTGAGTTATTTCTAGGCTTCCTCAAATATGTTTCCTAGGAAATGCAAAGCAAAGAAATCAATAGCGAGCAGATTCTGCTTACCCATGTTTGTTCTATTTTATCTAGAGGTGCTACTAAATGCTGGGGAAGGATGGACTAGAAATTAACACTGTGGTGTGGCTATGGTTTGGCTGTGAATCTCTTCTCCCAGGTTCTTGTGCTGAAAGCTTGGTCCCCAGGATCACAGTATGGAGAGGTGGTGGGAGCCTAGAGAGATGGTGTCCAGGGGGAGGTACTGGAGACATTGCCCCTGGAAAGGATTATGGCTAATTTCGAGGAGTGACTTAACTTGGGCCTTCACCAGCGGCTGAACATATGGTGTCACCTGATCTATACCTTCAGCCTCTGTCTTAGACACTTTCTCAACATTCACAACTTATAGGAGGAGAGGTTTGTTTATGGTTCAGTTCACACTCGGCTGGTTCTAAGGCAAAAATAACATAGTGGAAGTACCTGGGGAAGGAAAGTGGCTCATGTCATGGTGACAAAAAGAAAAGGAAAGAGTGGGAAAGTAGATACTGTAAACCCTTGCAGGTCACCCCTCCAGTGACCCCCCTCCATGCAGGCCTCACCTCCTAACAGCAAGTCAGCTGTAGCAACCCTGTGATCCAATCATTTTCCAAAATTCCAGCCTCTGAGTGCATGAGACTTTTAATGGTCATTCTTGATGTTAATCATAGCAGCCTCCAAAACAGTGTCCTAAACTAAGGATTTTCTTCATAGATACACAGAGCTAGGAATTTTGCTATGGGAACAGAAAATGAGCCCTCCATGTGTCATAACTCAACAAGCTGGTATACAAAATGCCCTCAGGGTTATTGTACGAATAATCTTCTCTTCACCCAAATATGTTTTTAGCATTGACAGGGGAATTTTCATGCTTTTCTTGACCTGCTGATTGATAGTCAGCATTAATACCATACCATATCCCAGATTAGTGGCCCCGTAATATCTCTGATAGATGTTCTCACCATCTTACAGTGAAAATCTGGCAGAGATCTTTGTTTTTAAAACAAAATTTTAGTGCAAAAATTAAAAAGGTAAGACTTTGTTTGAACTCGTGCTGCCTGGAATAGACTGAGAATTTGTTGTCACAATCACTGGATTGCTGTCATCTCATAGATCTCAATGCACATATGACAGACAACCCCAGCCACTGGTACATTTTAAGGGAGAGCTTTATATTTTGCATTATCTATGAGCAGTCACACAGATGTCAAAGAGTTTTATTTAACTCCATGCTTAAATTATTTGTAACTTTTTATTTTGCTGTAAGTTCAAAATTACAGAAAAGTTTTCATAAATAATGAAGAGGGCTCAGGCCCTTTATCAGATTTGCCAGTTGTTGATTGGTGATTTTTCTCAAATTTGCTCATTCTCGCCCTTCTCATCAATTTTCTCTTGCTATTTAATATATTACTGAATATGTAGTGGCTTAAAGGCACATGGAATTTATTTTCTCATGGTTCAGCTGGGACCTCTGCTCCACTCTGGCAAGGATGAAATTAAGTTGTCAGTAAGCCTGACTTCCTTGCTGTAGTTCTGAGGAAGGATCCATTTCTAAGCTTCCATGGTTTTGAAAGTGTCACCTCCAAAATATAGCATTTGCCAGTGTGATAGAATTAAGAAGCAGAGACCTCAAGATGTGATTTGCCCATTAGGGTTCCCTGCTCATGAATGGACTTAGACACCCCTTCAGAGGGGCCTGATGGATAGAGTTGTTCTTTCTTGTCCTTCCATCTTCCACCATGGAGGGAACAGTAAGAAAACTCTTATTAGATACTGGTCTTGATCTTGAATTTCTCAGCCTCCAGAATTGGGAGAAATAAATTTCTGTTCTTCCCAAACTACCCAGTCTGTGGTTCTGCTAGAGCAGCAGAAGTGAACTAACACACCTGGTGACTCAAGTTATTCACAGAACCTAGTTCCTTGCAGCTGTAGGGCTGAGTTCTCAGTCTTCTTTCACCAGCCATGGGCTCCCAGTCCCTTAGACCACTCACATTCTTTTTATTGGCCCCCTTCACTGCCCACCCAGCAACAGTATGTTGAGCCCTTCTTAGCCTTTAAATTTCTGACTTTCTGTTCTCCAAGAGCTTCTAAGAACCTAGGTCAGTTAAGGTACCTCCCTATCATAACACAGTCACCTTGCAGTGTCACATGAGAGTGATTATCTTGTCGTACTAATGAGTTTCAGGGTTTAGGGTATGGAACCTGAGGTGCCCCACTTTTAGAATATCATCAACCATAGGAAGAGCCCCAGGGAATGGAACTGAGCATCTTTGGCCCCAAGGATACAGCTCCGAACTTGAGGTGGGGAACATCTGAAGTGAGGGGTATATGCCTGGAGGAAGGCATCTGAGAGTTTAATGTTGATCAGCACCACTTGCAGAGATTTTAGAATATCCAGGATCTTTATATTACTTTTTTATTTCATCATAATATCACCTTGAAATAGGCATTGCTCCTATTTGAAAACTGAGAATTGCCAAGTATAGCAAGTGCTGTTCCAAGATTTATAAAAAGCTGTGCAGAACCACACACAGGTCGCAAACCCAGATGTCAAATCAGCTAAGTCCAAGAGCTCAGCTCCTTGCACTCAAATCCCAGACTTCCTTTGCAGCCTGGGCTGTCTTAGGCTGTTGGTGATTTCATGTTTCTTGTTTTCCTCACCCTCTGCCTTAGTTACTTTCTAATTGCTGAGACACAACACTGGACACCCACAGCCCAAAGAATGAAAGGTTTGTTTTGGCTCACAATGTGTAGAGGGTTCAATCCATGGTCAGCTGGTTCCAAGGCAGGGAAGCAAAGCAGAGGGGCTTCACAGAGGAGAAACAGATTATAGTATGGCAGTGGGAAGCCGAGAAGGATCAAGAGAGAAGGGAGAAAGATAGGCCTTTCCAGGCCACAGTCCAGTGACCTACTTCCTGTGATCAAAATTGAAATTACCTTGAAGATTCACTTCTGTCTAAATGACACGTGCGCTAAACAGAACGTTTACCTATGAAGTGAATGACATTGGGAAGGGCATTCATGTTTTTTCTTAAAAAGGTCATAACTGACTCTCAGGATGCCATTTCTGTCTGGGGACTGGCCAGTGTGTGAGGAAATTGGACTTATGATACATCCAAAGTCGTCTGGGCAGAAATGACCTCATTTTACTAACACTTGCGAATGTAGTATTTAGTGGGCTCAGAGGGTTCAAAATGCTACTGTTTATTTAAGGAGAAAAAAAATTTGTCAGTTTCTTTAAAGAGGAGAAGTATATTTCCTAAACTTCCTGGTTTTAGAACTGGGCTTCCCAATATCAAGTGGCAGCTTCTACCTTTTCTCTTTTTGAAAGATTTGTTGTAAGCCATGTATTCTATTTAGAGAAACAGGTCACGTGACAGAGTCAAAATGCCCACAATAGGTCAAAAGAAAAAAAAGGTAAATTCTCTCAATGACTGGTTTCTAAGGTAAGACCTTTTCCAAGAGGCAATATGTATTTATTCACAGGAAGGCTTCAAAAACTGATGTTTTTCAGTGCCTTTCTCAGATGCTAGCTGCAAGATTTTGCATGGGGGTAATTGAATACTGTGGTGGGTGTTCTGCCTCCACAGGCCCCTTAGGAATTAGGTACTGGGGGAGAGAAGTGGGGATGTCTTGGGAACGTGAAAAAATCCAGCCCATCTGTTTGAATCATCATGTATGAAGCACTATAAAGGACTATAGGTACCTTGGACAGCGGCACACGCTTCCCCGCCCCCCCCACTCCCTGCAATACAGTCAGATTTAAATGAGTAGATGCTGCATTTACTTCATTGTGAGAACGCAACCGCAATGTAATTCATACACACACACACACATACAGGGTAAGAATAAAGTGTGATGTATTTTTCAAACCTTGTGTATATAATTCACATACATAAAACATATAGTTAACATTAATGTATAACCACATAATTCTACACATTACATGTGCATGACGTGTGTATATATGTATACATGAATATTTAAAATTATGTGTGTATATAGATGTGTGCATATAAATTGTGTATGTGGTATTTTTTTTGCCAAAAGCTTTATGTGGGAATGCCTTTTAACTACATATATTGCAATCTGTTGAGAAAATCGTTGTTCTAAATTGAAATCATGCTCTCTAAATTTTATGATATTCATAGCTTTTACTTAAAGTCAACACTTTACCCTAATTTTTGAAACAAAACAGAATCCCCTTTTGCTTTGGTAAAAGCTTCTAAATTTGATTGCATTGTTAGTTTAATTTGGTTTGACTATAGACCTCCACACATTCACTCACCTGCCCCCAATTTTCCTGTTCTGGGCTTTATAATCTATCTCTCAAAGTGGAAGGCCAACAAAGCTGCATGCTAAAGAAATGTTTTAGTGCAGCAAAGTGTATACGGGAAACCTGTGATCAAAGCACTTGCTTTAAAGACAGATGGGTCAGATCCAAACCATTCATCCTGTACAAATGAGGAATTTGGGCAAGTTGCTTTCCAAGTTTTCTTCAAATGTAAAATAGAAGGAAAAACAAAAATTATTTCCTTAGACTTTTGGCAGAACTTAGTAAAATAGTCCATAGTCCATGTGAAGTACATAGAACTAACTATAGTATTTTGGTTTTGGTTATTAGTAACAAAACAGCAAGAACAAATGCAGAAAAAAAAATGAAGCTAATTAGTTTAAAGAATTTAGGGGATTTACTGACACATACCTGAAATACATGGATGTAATGGAACTCAGACATGGTTTGATCAGATCTGTATTCACTTTTCTACGATCTAGTTGTTTTAGCCTCCTCTGGGTACCTGCAGGATTTTGTGTTCTGTTTCCATGCTGAATATTCTCATGGTGTCAGGATAACCACAAGAAAGAATGCAGACACCTTGATAATTCACTCACCTCTGTGCAAAGGAAAATTGAACTTCATTTTTACAATTATTGAATAACACTTCAATGGACCATATTTACACAATTTCTATAGTCAAAGGAGTGTCACGTGATAGTCAGCTTATGCTTGGGTTGCAGGCCATCTCTGAATCATGGTTGTAAGACAGACAAGATTTCTCTGAGTGGCTTAGATGTATCTTCACTCAACCTTTCAGACCAGGGAAGGGTGCTCATCATAATCACAAGGGCTAAAGGACAATGAGAGAGAAGAGTGGTTTGGGAAGGCAGTCATGATGTTTTCTATCATATTTCATCAAAAGAATCTATAAGGATGAATTTGCAATAACTATAGACAATAGTATAATCATCATGACAATCTGTAATATAGGTGCTCACAAGGCAGGTTATTAACCCTGGCAATAAAATACATATGATATTTGTTGATTTTTTAACTTTTGGATTATCATGTATATTTTAGTAATATCTTTACTTATATAGCATACCAGCATCCCTGGGGGTAGTTAGCAATTCCTTCTGTCTTTCCACATCTTGTGATGTCTTTTTAAGGTGTAGAAACCCACACAATGATTGTGATGGGTCTTTGTTTGACCCTGGAGCCCTCTCCAGCTCTTCTGTGAACTGTTCAGTTTGCAGGGGTTTTGACTTCTGCAAATTACTCTGTCTGTCCTCTGTTGCCAACTGCCTTCCAGTTAAGAGCAGCCAATGAAAAAGCCAAGAATAGTCCCTCTTGTTCATCATTTAGTGTTAAGTCTGGGCTGTAGTTGTGTCTCCTTAATAATTCTAGTTCTTTCTTGGCCAGGTGGTTCTGGCCTTCTCCTTGAGGTCTATAACCCTGTGGTGTGTTGCACAAACTCAGCCACTCTTGCTAATCTCCATTTGCCTCTGTACCTGTTTGCCTGTTCTATCTTCCAATACTACTGCATATTAATTTTCCTCTATTGAATTATGTGGAACAGGCTCTGTATTCCCACCTTGACCCTAACTGCTAAAAACCACTGAACTTCAAAATTCTTAAATTTTAACCTTACTAATGACTTTTTCCAGGAATAGAGTCTATTGTCTATGATGCTAATGTGATGTATTTTTTCTAAAAATATAGATTTCCTGATTAAAAAAACATTATTGGGCTTTCATTGAAATCTATAATTCCTACAGTGATTTAATTTTTCAACTTGAGAAAGGTGTGTGTTGAGACACATTAAAACCAATTACAAGCACATTATTTGAAAAACACTGTATTTCAACTCATTCTGATCAAATTCCCTTATTGGATCATCTTTGAAATAAAATTGCAGACATCTGTTTTATGGAAAGCTAGTTATTGAGGTGGGGAACCATATTGTTCTAATTAAAGCCTGGATAGTTTATTGAAACACATTCATACCGAACAAAAAGCACTCTGGTAAACCACACAAAATACACAATTTGTCAACCATCTGGAGCCATTGGAGGATCGATCCTTTTGGATGGCTGGATTGTTTTTCAGATGATGGAGATTTTTGTTGATTTATCTTAATGATGAATTGTTTGGTCTCCAGAAAGAGAATTCCATTGCAACTGAGTTAGGCTAAAATAAATTTTAAAATGAAGCAATTGGGAAGATGCTAGGTGTTATGTTTAGGACAGGGGTGTCCCCCAAATGCCTCATGGGTAGGTTAAAGGTGATTGGATTGTGTGAGTTCTCCTTATCAGTGGATTAGGGTTCACAGCTCACTTGCAGAGGGAGGTGGAGCCTGGTTAGAGGCAGGTCACTGGCAGCTTGAACTGGAAGGGTACGTCTCACTCTCTGACTCCTCTTTTCTCTCTTTGCTTCCTAGTTTCTATGATGTGTGCATGTTTTTCCCACTCAGTCCCTTCCACCATGCTGTTTCTGCCCTGGAGCCAGCTGACAATGGATGGAAAATGTGAGCCAAAACCAAAGTCTCATCCTTTTTGCTGCGGGTGTTGGGTACTGTGTCTCAGCAGTGAGGAAAGCGACTAAGACACTGGGGAACTCCAAGTTTGAGAGGGTGCCTGGGATCTCGGCAGGGAGCTGGGTCAGAAGCTCAAAGCTAAGAGCCAAGCCTGCATTGCACACCATATCTACTCTTGAGGAGCTGCTTCCTCCTTCTCTCCTTGCCTGCAGGTCTGTCCTGGGATGGGAGGCGCTGACTCTTGCAGCCTGGGCCACCCCTCCCACAGTGAAGATGCACATGCCCACAGAGGGTAGTGTCATGGTCCAGTGCCTTCTCAGAGGGTACATGCAAGCAGACTAATTTGCCAACACATCCACTACACTGCAGGTCACTTTGTCATTTTTTAAATTAGACTTTTCTAATGATGTACATTTTTTATACGTACAAACTCAGGAGAAAAAAGAATATTTTAAATAAAACTTACTCATTTCCCAAGATGCATGGACATATTCACTAGTGTAAGTGTCTGCCCACATGACAAATGACTTTCAACTGTCACTTAGGTCTGAGGGGCAGGTGCTGCATGTTTGCATTATTTTTTATTGCTTCTTTGTTGCCAGATGTCTCTTGTCATTGTTGATTGGT
Source organism: Dasyprocta punctata (assembly GCA_004363535.1). Classification (NCBI taxonomy): domain Eukaryota; kingdom Metazoa; phylum Chordata; class Mammalia; order Rodentia; family Dasyproctidae; genus Dasyprocta; species Dasyprocta punctata. Next base: position 39,859 of record RJWM01002700.1, read on the forward strand.
ATTTGCCACTTCTAATTTGTTACTTCTGGATTAGTTTGGGCTTAGAAACCAAAGAGACTTTGTTATAATGGCACATAAAAGAATTTAAACTAATTACATTTTAGTGAGAAAAGTGAACAGCCGTTCTCCTGAGAAGGCTCATGAACCTAAGGACATGCGCTTGGTAATTGTAAACTTCTGACCACATGTGGGAAGGGAAATCACTTGTGTAAATACACATGCTTAATGGAAGTGTGCACACTTCATAGAGGTCCCAGAATCATCGAATTTTAACATCAATTTTTAAAATTCCATTGCCAGATCCCCACCAGGGGGGTGCTGGGGATTAAACCCAGGACATTCACACTGAGCTCTATCTTCAGCCTTATTTTATTTTTAATTTTGAGACAAGGCTCACTCCATTTCCCAGGTTGGGCTTGATCTTGCAATCTTGCTGTTTCAATTTCCTAGAGTTCTGAGGTTATAAGGCCTCTCTTTCATCAGACACATTATACCTGTGGTAGGTAGAACAATGAATCTTAGAAATGTTTAAGTCCTACACCCCAGAATATGCCACATTATTTGACAAAATGAACTCCACGGATAGGACTTCGATTACAGATCTTGAGATAGAGACAGTACCCAGGCTTTTCGAGTGGGCTCAATCTAATCACAGGAGCCCTTCAAAGTAGATGATTTTTTTTCACCAAAGGAGTCAGGGAGTGAAGAAAGGCAGGAGGGAGGAGATGTCTGAGTGACTATGATCTTGCGTTGTCTGATTTGAGGGTGGAGAAGGAAGCCAGGAGCCAAGGAATTCAGGTAAAATCTCAGTTACAGTGAGCCACGAGAGGGGGACCCAGTCCTGCAACAGCAAAGAACTTTGGGCAGCAATCTGAAGCAAAGAACTGTTTCCTCCACAGCTTCCGGAAAGGAGCAGAGCCCAGAAGACACATTGATTTTGTACTACACATGACTACTGAACCTCCGCAGAACCAAATAAAGTTTTGTTCTTGTAGGTTACTGAGTTTGTGGCAGTTCTTCATGGTGCCAATGGGAAATTCACAAAACGTCAAAGTCCCTATTTTCTCCCATTAAATTGGAAATTATTTCCTAATTATCCTGGGGATCTTCTTATTCCAACCAGCTTGTGTCAGACTGTGTCATCTAAAAGTGACCAGCAGAATCTCCTGTCCCATGTGCTCTTCCAGACTCTGCCGTGTGATTATCAAGAAGGGAAAACTTCATTCTCTTGAACTTGGATGGACTTGTGTGACTACCGCAGGAAAGGAATTTGTCAGAAGGGATGCTACATGCCTTTCGGGCTAGGTCAGGAAAGGCCATGCTGCTTGTGCTGGTGTCTCTTGTGAGCTCATTCTGGGAGCCATAAGAAGTCTGGGTACTCTAAGCCCGCCGCAAGGAGGGACCACTCGGAGTGACTACGCAAGGACGGAGAGGGATGCCCTCAGAGCACCAGGCATTCCAGGTCCCAAATGTCCAAGCCTTCCCAACCTAGGCATAAACTGTAGGAGTGAACAATCGTTCACAGTGATCCCCACCTCAACCATCCACCACCTGCCTATGGCCATGGAAAGAACTTGAGCAAGAAGTTTCTAGAGGCTTTTAATCAATACCAGACTCAAGGGGAACATAAACTATTGTTGGAAGCTACTTCTTTTGGACAACTTAGTATGCAATAATAAATAACTAGAAATACGTTTTGGCTAGGAATGCAATATAAATTTATGCATAGCTGAATACTTGATGTATGAAAATCCATATGGCACAGCATTCGCTCAGTAATTAGACTGTCCTTCATTTTAAGGGTTGATTGACCTATTCTAAACCATTTTATCCTTAGTCATCCCATATTCTTTGAAAAAAATTTTTAAAAAATTTTTATTTTTTATTAGTACATGTTCACAGTACATATGGTTATGTTCCTCATGGGGAGTTGGTCCATATACACAACACGTCTTAATTCTCTTTCATTCCATTCCCCTTCTTTCCCTCCATGTCTTGGTCCCCTTGCCTTTTGCAAAAGATCTATTTTCTGTATTCTTTTTTTCTCATTTTCCTCAAACTGTAGCAAACGTTCCAGATTTTCTTCCTGTGGCCCTTGTGGCTGGTGACACATGGTCTCTGGAGTCCGGAAGCCTGTGTGACTTTCCACTCTCAGGTTGTGCAGTGAGTCACAATTCTGTTCTGCGCTTTGGTTTCATTGACAGAAGACCATTCATGCTTTAGTTTTTGCTCAGTGCCGTGGAGACCTGGGATTGCCTTTCTACATCCATTACTAGGTTCTTGAAGTGAACTAGATGAATCTGTTTTCAATCTATATTGATTAAGGAGAAACAACACGACAATATCTAAAATTTAACCCAATGAAAACTTGCTTTTCTATTCCTGGATATGGTTTGTATCATGTAGTTTATAGACAGTCATTGAAAGTTTTTTGCAGGGATGTAACACTCAGTCATTAATAACAATTGGAAAGCTATACATTTCCTGTCTTACCTGAAGATGGACGCTATGGTATAGTGAGAACATTAATAATCCTTTATTTTAATTTGCAGTTTATTTTGAGAATTTTTCTATACCCTTCTTTTTTGATCCATACTCTTATAAATCACACATAGATTACTTCAGGATGTGAAATATTTTAATATCACTATGAAACCACATAATACAAATGACAGGACTAAAGGAGATGAGAAGCAAAGAACAGCTGGTCTAATCCCAACATTTCTAGATGCGGCATCATTAATCCAAAGAAACCAAAGTAGCTGGTAGCTGAGCTAGAATTAGAAAATTAATTTATGGGAGCGTGTCCAGGGCGTTCTCTTGTGAGGTGTGTTGGGACTCCGAGTGCGAGGATGGCACTGAGGCCTTATTAGGCCGCGCAACCCAACAAGCACAATTCCCTCCAAGATAATTTGTTTATTGGGCTCTCAGGGGGAGCCATGACATAATTGGCTGTTGGGGGAGAAAAATGAATCTTTTAAATGAATGAATCTCTGTCTTCGTGTTGCTAGTGTGACTGGAAACAACTTTCAGAGTGCTGTATTTTTCCCTTTGGATTCCCTATCAATTTCAGTGTCTTTTAACTTTCAACATTCCAGGCTCTTCTTTGCCATTAAAGAGCTTCAAACTTTAGATCAATCCTGACTGCAAATACCTAAATCCGATGTCTTCCTTCTGAGTAACAATGTGTTCTTATAGAAGGAAGATGTATTTGTTAATCAGGAGAAGCATTGGTCTTAGGCTCTCTCATATTTGGTTCTGCAAAAGTAAAACTAGACAGCAAACCCATGCATGTGTATATAAAATACATATACAAAATGTATGTATTCTATTAAGGACTGATGTATGTTAAGGGAATTTGTTTGGTCTTTGGTGTTACGTTTATATTATTCTGGGTCCTTTTGAGACTTTCTTTTCAGCTGTGACCATACTTGACCTTATCTTGTATATTGCATGTTTCATATTAATGACTATATTGTTTTACTCTTGATTGCTTGTGCCTCAGTGTCCTTGTTTTAGTTCTATGAAATGAATGCCACCAGAAGTGAATACCTATTTAGAGTGCAGTTGTGTTGGCTATCTTTCTTAGCGTTAAATTTCTGCACGTCACTTTAGAAGCCCAGTTTGGAAGCATACTTCGTGTACAATATTTTGTGTGTTTGTTTCACTTTGGCTGGTGTTTTTTTGTTGTTGTTGTTGTTGTTCCTTCTCTTTCCAACTCTCTCTGTCTGTGCATTTTGCAGTTGACCCCCTTGATTCTTGCTGTTCCCCTCTGATCACCTTTCTAACCAAGAATCCTAATGATCATGTGTTGTTACTGCTTCCAGGGCTGTGGGGATCGTGACCAATTCATCTTTAGAGCCAGTGAGTGGCTTTCATCAGATTGCACCCGTTTTCCTGCCTCCTTGACTCTACAAGTTCAGTCCATGTTGGTGCTTAATTGTAATTGTATTCAACCTCTTTGACAGGTGGTGAGATGTATGCTGTTCTAGTGCCATTGCAACAAATATCACAGGCATAGTGGCTCAAACAGTGCAAGCTTCTTATCTTTCAGTAGTTCTGGGGGTCGGAAATCATCCCTGGGGTCTTAATACCTCTCCTCACTTCAGATTGTAGTCTCACTTCCAGTTCAGAGCTATTTAATTTGTACATTGTATTACATGTGTTTTCTTTGAGATTTTGATTTTCTACTTCTATGCCTGGTCTTTGCTTAGCATCTGGAATAGAGAGGGTCATGAAGTTTGAATCTGCTCTGCCATTTTGATAGAGGCTTCTAAATTGTATTAGTGGCTCAGCTTGGAACACTAAGAAGCATCCTTAACAAAATTAAAGTCCTTGGCAAATTGTTAAATTGGAGCAAGGAATGTTGTATTAATTTCTACCATAATAAAGTAGCACAAAATAAGTGGCTCAATTAACAGAATTTTATTCTCTCACAGTTCTAGAGGCCAGAAATACAAGGCATTGAACCAGGTGTGGTAGTGCACTCCTGCAATCCCAGCACTTGGGAGGCAGAGGCAGGAGGATCATTGCAAGTTCAAGACCAGCCTGGGCAACAAAATGAGCAGAAGCTAAGCCTGCACTACATAATTGAGACCCTGTCTCAAAAAGACACACACACACACATACACAAGTCGATATACCAATAGGGCTGTCTTCTTTCTGGAGGCTCTAGGGAAGGGTACTACTTGCCTGCTCCAGCTCCTGGTGTTTCTTTTTTTTTTTTTTTTTTTTTTTTTTTTTTTTTTTTTTTTTTTTTTTTTTTTTTTTTTTTGTGGCACTGGGGATCGAGCTCATAACCTCGCGCCTGCCTGACAGGCGCGTAAGCCGCTGAGCCAAACTCCCAGCCCTGGTTTTTTGAGGCAGGGTCGCACTGTGTAGCTCAGGCCGGCCTTGTGCTCGTGTTGTAGCCCAAGCCGGCCTCAAACTCTGCTGGTGTTTCTTAGATTGAGGTAGCATCACTACTTTCTGGAGGTCTCTTGTCTTTATTTTGATTAAGTAATTAAGTAATTTATTTTTGGTACCAGGAATTGAACTCAGGACCTTGCACTTGCTAGGCAGGTGCTTATGCCACTGAGCTATATCCCCGGCTGTCTCTTGCATTTATGTGTGTGTTCTGAAACCCTGTGTCCAAAATCCCCTTTCCTTTCTCTTTTAAAGATACCAGTCACTAGATTTAGGACCCACTCTAATCCAGTATGACCTTGACTTCATCTGATCACATTGCAAAGACTCTATTTTCAAATAAGACTGCTGTTCCTGTACCATTGGGGAGCATATAATTCAACCTACAATAGACGCACTTTTACAAAATGTATCGCATGCATTTTTCTTTGACTTTCACACTTAACTGCTGCTTCCACAGAATAGGGGCTGAGTCACTTATCCTTTGCTGGCCCCTTTCCCTTGCTGTTGTTCTATAAGAACCTGCTGATTGACAGTATGATTGTGCATTTGCCATGGCATGGGGAGCTATCCAAGACCAGCTAAAATCAGAGGTAGATGTGGAGGTTGCGATATCTTCCACAGCTGTGGCATTTCTAGATCCATATGGCTTTGAAGAAGCCTCCAGTCTCTCTCTCCCTCCTCTACCTAATCTTGCATTTTTCTTCTTTACCCAGCTCCTTCTCAAGGTGGCTTTTGCGGTATCCTCAAAGAAGGAGAAAATGACCTTGTTAGGGCTTTCTTATAAGGGGGCCTTTGTAGAATGCAACATGGAACAAAGAAAGTGCTCAGATCTAGAAGACATTATGAAATTGATAGACTTGGCTCTACTTTTATGGGTGGGAAAAAAATAAACCTTTCTAAGTATGTTATTAAAGGTGAAAACCATAAAGGAACATCTCAGTAGAGTTGACTGTCTTTTTATCCTTCACTGTGTCAAAGAAGATCATTACTAAGTTAAAAGGAAAGGACAAGCCAGGAGAGAAAAGCGGTCAGGAGAACAGACATCTGCTTCACTCTGAGTGATGCGGTGATAAAGTGAACTTGGGAATTTTCCTGATAGAGACTTACTGATACAACTATCGTGTGAAGGATGCTCCTTTCTGGTTTGATAAGGCGTGGTGCCTGAGTCCAATGCGGTAAAAATAAACTAACCAATTTGTTTGCGATTGAAAATGTTATCTTACCCTTTAAAAGCATGACTGTATAAAATCAAGATTGTGTTTCAGAACATCACGTGTGTGTATAAAATCACATTGCACAGAATTTCTATTAAGGTAAGATAAAACACTAAGTAAGTATTCTTATGGGAGTGAGAAGTAAAATTTTGTTTAAACAGTGACCTATGCTGATGCAATATAAATTTTGCCACATTTTAGAGCCTCTTTTCTTTCAAACAAAACTGCAAAGTAATAATTCTTTGTTTTAGCTCAACTTAACAAGGTATTTCATTTTGGCGACAAGTATGCATTTACATGCAAAGAAACTGGCAGTTCCTCCAGTCTCTCTCTCCCTCCTCTACCTAATCTTGCATTTTTCTTCTTTACCCAGCTCCTTCTCAAGGTGGCTTTTGCGGTATCCTCAAAGAAGGAGAAAATGACCTTGTTAGGGCTTTCTTATAAGGACGTCAAACCCATTCACTTAATCACCTTCTAACAGCTCTAGGGACTGAGAGTATAACTCAGTTGTAGGGTAGATGTGTAGGCAAGGCCCGGGGTTCTATACATAGCACCTAAACAAACAAACAAATAAATAAATGGCATGCCTCTTAATAGGAAGACATTGGGAATTAGGTTTCAAAAAATAAATTTAGGGCAATGCAGGCATTTAGACCATAGCAAGGATTCACCACAATTTCCAAAAACCAGACACAGACTTGGGGTTCAACTACTGACCTGTGCATACTCCACTGTACCCCGCTAATCCTGAACTGCCAAGCTTTGGACTCTGACTTCTCATCGGGAAGCTAGTGGACTTTTTTAGGTTACATATTTCTTCATTTTTTGTTAGTGCATGTTTTCATTCCATTATGTTTACCTTTCTGGTGTGGAGTGGGTATATGCACACAATGCATCGCAATTCTTCTTGCATTGTCTTTCCCTCTCTTCCCTCCAACTCTTTATCCCCTTTCCCGTTTTAAAAAAAGTGATCTGTTACCCTACTTCCTATTATCTAGCTTTTATTTTGCTCTTTGTTTATGTTTTTTGGTTGCTATATAAGAGAAACCATGGGATATTTAAGCTCATGTATCTGATTAATTTCACCGAATCCTATGGTCTCAACATGAACGCATTTCCCTACAAGACTCAAGTTTATCCTTCACTATGGCAGAATAGAACTCCACTGTGTAGAAATGCCACATTTTCCTTATCCATCCATCTGTTCATGGGCATATAGGCCACTTCCAATAGTTAGCCACTATAAATTGTGCTGCTATAAACATGGATATATATGAATCAGTGTAATAAGATGTCTTTAACTCTTTTGGGAAAATATCTACAAGGAGAATAGCTGGATCAAATGGAATATCTAGATTTAGTTTATTGAGGAATCTTGAAACTGACTGCCATAGTGGTTGTACATTCCCCCAAAATAGTAAACATAATTTGTCAGCTATTTCTCAGACAGAAGACGAATGTCTGTCTGTCTGTCTATCTATCTATCTATCTATCTAATTAGACTTCCCAAATAAAGGACCCAATCAAAAATGGGCAAGTGAAATAAATAGGTGCTACTTCAAAAAAGTACAAATCACCAATAAATATATGGCTTTTGATTTGAGTCTTACCCCTGCCTTGCCTGTGGCCTAGGGGTGATTCTGCGCAGAGCGGGTCTCTCTTGTCATGCCTAAGATGCCTTTTATGTTTTAAAGCAATTGTTGGAACATCCTTCAAATTAAATTTTCCCCAGTGAGTCACTGCACCTGTGAGAGTTAGAACAGAGCTGGAAGGTGTGAGGTGTGGCCAGTTCAGTCCTCTTGATTCCCCTTGGTCACATGGACCATGACCCGGACAAGGACCTGAGACCTGAGACCTGATCTGGCCTGCAATAGATAAGGATGTCTTAGGTTTGAAGCTTTGTGACCCTTTGAATGAATCTATTTTAATGTCTAATGCTTTCAAATGTTGTATTTATTTGATACATTATTTTTAATACTAAGTACCACTATGAGTAATTCAAATATATATATATAGAATATTGTTTGACGTTTTTGGTACCAGGAATCGAACTCAGGACCTTGCACTTGCCAGGCAGGTGCTGTGCCACTGAGCTATACCCCACCTCCCTGTCTGACTTCTTAGTAGTACAATTTGGGAAAAATGGGAAATTTCTAGGACATAAAAAATGGGTAAAGACTGAGGTTATTTAAGATAACTAAAGGCACAGAATGAAAAAAGAAGGCTATTTGAAGGTCACATGCAACAACGTGAACGAAGACACAGACTTGGAACTGTAGTGATGTTGGAAGCAGAGTTGGTGGCATCCCACTCCCTGTGGTCAGAGAGACGAAGGGTCCAAGCCGTGAACTGACCCAAGGGCCTGTTGGGGACAAGTGTCTAAGTGAAAAAGTGCTGTCCTCATATTGATCCATGGCTCTAGTTGCACCAATGGGGATGTAGTGCTGTTGTAGCTCTATGAAACCCACAGATGCAATTATATACAGCAGCCAAAAAAATCAGTAATGAATCCTTCTGTAGCAATGCCATGCATGGGCCTGTGGGATTGAGCAAACAGGCCCGCTCCATCTGGTGCCACAAAAGCCATTGCAGAGTAACCAGAGGCAACAATCACCAGCCACAGCCTACCTTGTCACCTGTGGTATTTTGATGAGATTATCTACATTCTTGTCAAAGACTATTTCCCCTTCCCTTATTGGGCAGTCAGAGGACACAGCGGTGAATCTGAGTATTCACATCAGAGTTTTGAATCTTTACCCTTTATTTGGAATTAAAACCCCATAATAAAAAATGACACGAGAAAACCCAAAAATCAGCAATTGTGCTCTGTATCTTCTGTGTCCAGAATAGTATTAGAGAAAAGCACTTGTGTTGCATTATGCAGTGTTATGGGGAGAAACATTATTTTTAGTACTTGGAAAAAGTTAAGTTGATGAATCTCTATGAATGGCATTTGTATGACTGATGTATTTCTATGGTGTTTTAATGAATTAATGAAGATTGTCTACAGACGTGATTAATAACTGTTGGATGTGACATAAGGGTAGGTGTGGTGCTTCTGAAATTGCCAACTGCTGCCCCACGTAAGAAACAGGAGGCAGGAAAACACAGGAGAGCGATCACTCATTTGGAGTCAAAAGACCTGTACTCATGCTCAAATTCTACCATGGCAGGTTCTTCCAATGTTTTGAATGCTGTTTTTAAAAAATTGATTAAAGGGGAATGGTAACCCTAGACTTTCTAATCCCATGCTTGGTTCTGGTGCTCTGGACACAAAGTTGAGGAAAAGCACATCTGACTCTCCCTGGAGAATACAAGGGGACAGGAAGATGGAGTCATTGAGGAAGCAAATAATTTAATGAATGACAGAAAGTTACAGTTCTGGTAAGTGCTAAGAAAAGACGCTGCACGGACAAATCACGGAAGGATGCGAGGCTGGGATAATTGGGGGTAGCGGGTGGGGTGAGGGGAGTGAGAGGTTTCAAAAATGAAAAGGAACACCTGTGCTGAGTAGCAGAGGGACAGGGCACTGGCAAGGACTAATGAAAAGTGACAGAGATGGACGGAGCACACAAGTCAGGACTGGGCGGATGGGTGGCAGCCCTACCTCGCCACGCTGGCTGGCTGTGGAGGCCATGCCGATCATTCTGATCCTTGCTGAGAGCAGCAGGGATGTGGGTTACCCTTCTGGAGAAGGTGAGTATGGTGAGGTTTGGAGAAATGACTGGAGGACGGAAGTACAGGCAAAGGGTACCACTCCAGGAGGTCACTAATGTTGATGATTGTTTGGATCAGAAAGGTCTCAATAACCATAAAGAAAACCAAAGGAGTTCAACAGGTATTTAGGAGGTGAGGCATGATGGTGGACTGATACTGAAAATGAATAGATGGGTGTGTCAGAGAGAACTCCCCCAGATCAGGTTGGTGGGACCAAAGATGTAGCGATGTCATTGGCCAGCAGGGGAAGTCCTCTGTGGGAGGGGCTAGAAGTTCTATATGGGGTGTTCTCAATTTGAGGAGTTAGGAGGCATCTGATATACAGGAGATTTTAAAGGAGCTGGGTCATGTCATGGCAGTCATTGGCAAATTTGAAATCTTGAAAACTCAGGCAGGGTTTCCATGCAGTCCTGAGGAATGCTCTTCCTTCTGCAGAAAACTTCAGGTATGCTCTTCAGGCCCTTACCTGGTTAGGTGAAGCCCACCTCATTGTGGAGTGATATGTACCCTGCTTGGCTTGAGGACTACTGATTTAAAGATTAATCATTTGTAAAACAATACCTTCAGCTAGTGCAACATTTAGACTAGTGTTTGTCCAAACAGCTGGGCACAGCCTGGCCCAGTTGGCGCATGACATTCACTTTCACACCAGCTAATGCCAAGTCTTGGTGAAATTCCGTTTGTGCGCAGTGTGTTGGTAATTAAGGTGCGTGAGAAGAGACACTAGTGGTGAAGGCAAAAGTAGTCATGCAAATGCCCTGCCATCATGGGGCTCAGGACCCGGCGTAGGGCAGAAAGAAACCTACAAATAGTGCAGGTGCAGGTCCAGGGGCCATGGATGCGTCTGGAGCTGGAGGTGAGGAGCCTTTCCCAGAGAAGGGAGCCAAGGGGAGAGAAGGGCATTTTCACAGTGCCTGGGGAGGAGAGAAGAGCTGTGCTCTGAGTGGTGGTAATTAATAGGTTCACCAGGTGGGTGAGGTATTTACAGAGACCTTGTCATGGCGAAGAGGTTCAACCTGCTGGGAGAGAAGAAATAAAATCCCAAACAGGTGAATGCATACTCCAGCCGCATTAGCATAGTCTCACAGATTCTAGATTTATTATTCAAATAGTTGTATCATCACAATTTGTATTTGAAGTTCTGAAAATTGGGAAAATAATTACTATGCTGCCATAAAGAAAGATAAACGTGGTGTCATTTGTAGGAAAATGGATGCACCTTGAGACCTTAATGTTAAGGGAAATAAATCAGACACACAAGCTTCAATATCAACTGTTTTCTCTTCCATGAGAAATCCAACTTATAAATAAAGAGCAAAAGAAAAGATAGATAATGGGAAGCAGGGAGATAGATCTTTCTCAGATTGGAAGGGAATCAAGAGATGGAGGGAGGGGGAAAGAAAGGAAGCGGAAGAGGATGAAAAAGGAATTGAGATATTTTATGTACACCTACCAACTCCCCATGAGGGATGTAATCATTATGTACTGTAAAGGGTAAAGGCTATTTCAAACTTGTCTTTGGAAATCAGGATATTTCTTTGGAACTATGCCATATTACAGGGGACCTCTATAGATAAATTGAACATGGCTCTGAGAATCACAGTTTTAAACCATACACTCAGTCTTACCTTTGCTTCTGGGTTTTTCTTGCTGCTTCGAGTTAGTACTACAAAGTAGAAAGCAGGTGGGGAAATTTATTCAAGATATTCAGAATTCAGAAAGTTTGTCTTGTATCCAAACAGCAAAACTCAGGGCAGGTCCCTCTATGGTGAACTCTGTGAACTGCAGAGCTCAGAGGCACTGGGGTAAACAGAAGAAGCAGGTGGGGTTGTCTTCTGGTGCCAGTGTCCTAGAACAACACTTCTGATGGCCTATCAGGCATGGCCCACAGCACGATCAGAATCCCCTGTGGTCCATGCTGAATATTCCCAGGATAACACTTCCAGGCAGGAGTCAGGAAGGGGAAGGTTTTGCTACTGTGGTCTTTTTCCAGCCAAGCAAAATGTTTAACAGAAGGTGAAAGTGTACAGCCCAAAGGACCATAAAATGAAAATCTGTTTATGTTTTGATGATTTACATAGCCTATTTCTCCCTCCTGTTAATGTTGAAGTTTTTAGAGACCTTATGTCTGATGGCTTATCAGGCATGGTTTCACCTTCATTGTATAACTAATCTCTTTCCTCATATTCAGGAGACTATTTTACTTTAATCATCAGCATCAAGATACTAAAATATCTTTGATTTAGTGTCTTTATTAGGAGAATGTGACAACAGTTATTTCCCCTCCACACCTATGCGTAGCCAGCGTTAGATAGCAGTTCACACTGCCTGTCAGGGTCCAGCTACGTGCGTTTCCCTGGTTTCCTATTTACCAAGCGGGACATTGCCATCAATCAAAAATTGACTAAATTTATTCATGCTATTGCTGGCAAATAATTCCCTTTCCACACTTTATAATAGTCTCACTCCATTTCTTGCAAACACAAATAGATGACGAGTTTGGCCACATTACCAATTTGCAGAGCATGGAAATAAACATTTTTTTTTTTTTGAAATGTGATTGCAAGAAAGGAAATTCTAAGGAGCACTCTTATCTGAAAAGAACCAACTACAAAATCGTGGCAAGGCACAGCGTAGGGAAAAATTTGAGTATATTGCTGAGTGAAGTTCTGTAAGGATGCTAAGGTGTACCAAGGACTCTTACCACAGTGTTTCCCACCCTCAATTGTTAAGTTTTCCATGGTTTATTTCAGGGACTTCCTTTCAGTAAGCTGAGGAACCCATAGGCTCATATATTTAAATTGTCTTTGTTTCAAATCTGTGTGTTCCATATCTTCAGATGCTCTAGATATGATATCATATAATGGTTCACATTTAAGAGTCTCTATCTCATTCCTTTAAAGAGGTAGGGGAATGTGTCAACAATTGGTAGGACATCTCACTGCTCAGCGAAGGCTTTTGTTTCACAGTTGATCTTGAGCTTCATCTTTTCTTCACCTTTGGCATTGACTTGAACAGAAGCTTCCTAGAGACTTGCGTCAGCATTCCTAGGAGGAAGAAGCTGGAGTCTGCTGAGAACCAGGGTGTGGATATCTACAGAAGCGAAAGGCTGGTTGGCAAGGACTTTGGGATCACAACACTAGAATATACTCAAAGGGAAGCATCATTTTCTCTTTTTCCCCCAAAGCTGTTTTTCTTATTTTTTGCATAAAGAGAATCAAGAATATTTGCCTTTGCACCATATGACTTTTTGTACAATGACTAAAGTTATAGAATTTTTTTTTAGCATGGGTTATTAAGATATCTTCCCCACAGCTAAAGCTACAGAGAAGATGTAGCCCTGTTGGAAGATACAACAATGATGTTTACAGAAGAAAGCACAGAAAAATATTTCCACAGTCTTAGGGCAGGCAAAAATTTTTGAACTAAGATGTAAACGGCATCATCTTTAGAGGAAAATGTTAATAAGTCAAACTACATTTAAATTTAAGTTCGGTCAGTGGATATTAAATTATAGTTATATAGGAGAAGTAAGTTCTGGTGTTCTTTTATATGGTAGAGGGACTCCAAAAATAATGAGGAAATGTGTGCTTCAAGAAAGCTAGAAGAAAGGAATTTAAATGTGTTTGCCACAAAAAGATCATAAATGTTTGAGGAGACAGATATACTCACCTTGATTTGAATATTATAGGATAAATATACGTATCAAATCTTACACGACATTCCACAAACACATATAATTTTTTGTGTTAATAAAAAGGTAAAAAATTCTATATGGCTATGTATCAAAAAATATCACTGATAAAGTAAAAAGGTAAGCTAACAATAGAGAGAATATTGGCCATACATTTCTTGGCCAAAAGATCTATATCTAGACTATATAAAGAATTCCTACAGAGCAGTAAGAAAAAAGGAGAGCTCTTAAAAATGTACAAGAAATGAAGACAGGTAGTTTAGTAAAGAGGTTATCCAAATAACAAGCATGGAAAATATATTCAGTAACCTATTCAGTGAAAAAATAAAACATAAAACTATAATGTGATTGTGTTGTCTGCTCACCAGAATGGTTAAAATGAAAAAATAATGCCAAAAAAAATTTTAAGTGTCAGTGGAAAAATGGATTAATGGGAATTTTTATACACTGCTGCAAAACATGTCAATCACCACAATCTCTTTGAAAACTGATGATAGCTATTCAGGTTAAATATCTGTGTACTCAGTCAGCCAACACTTGCACTCCAAGATCTCCACCAAAAAGAAGGGTAAGAGTGCTCATAGAAGCATTTTGTGATAGGTCTAAACTGCAACCAACCTGAGTGTCAGTCAGTGTTATAATGGACAAACAGGTATATTCTGTAGGCTATGACACAGTGAACGAGACAAACCACTTCTACAGGATGTCACAGAATTAATTTTGCATACACTGCACTGGGTGAGAGAAATGATACAAAAAGAGGACACAAGTGTCTGATTCCATTTATATTAATCCCAACCTAGGCAAACTAATCCATTTGTAGAATTGCGATAACGAGTCCCCTTGGTAACTAGCAGGGTACTATGGAGCCTCCTTCCTGGTAGACTCTCTTCTCTGGCTTACTGGGTCATAGGTCATTCTTCTAGTATGGCTAAAATTGAAATCAAATTCTAAGCCACAAAAGTACCATTGGCGAATTTTAGAAATTCAAAGGTTTTTAGAGCTACAATTTTCCAAGTTTTCCTGTTGAGAAACGTTGCATTCTTTTTATTGATTTCTGCTGCTGTTAAATGTTAAGCCTTCATTTATGTTACATAGGAATGCAGAACATTTGTATCACAGCATTGTGCCAGCATAATGTATTCTGCTCACATCTGTATTTTATCATAGGCTCCCATTCAACTTTTGCTCTTTTTAGAAGAGCCATTTTCTCAAATGTCCCTTGTCCTTGCTATGTATCAGAAAATTCATATAAAACTCATTATGGAACTGTTGTTTCATAATTCTATAGCACTAGACTACTTTTGAATGCAGAATAAAATAATAGCAATTATAATAAGAAAGAGAAATCTTGATCTGCCATCAGAAATATTGCTAATTTCCTTCTGAAGTGACCAATGGATCTGAACCAGCAGTTCAAAACTTAAGAACTTGGGAAAAAATGTGTAAAATGGCTTTTGGTCTTTAAAAAGAAAACTATTTTAAAATGAACAAACTTTGATTGATTGTGCATTGATATAAACATGCACATGGGACTAATTCTGCAGTCCAGAGATGGAAAAATTCCTGTTGGAATCACAGAAATACGAATGCATTTAAAGGGAGCCTAGGGCAGTAGAAGCCAGAGAATTGAGGGTTGGGGAAAACAGCTTGAATTACATTATTTGAATGATATTAGAAATGTGCCTGTTTGCCATGCCATTTTGAGTAGTTTATTTTAGGGGAAAGTAGCCTGTGGAATACAAGATAAAATCAACAGAAGCCAATGGCATAGCTCTGGCTGGGATCTCTTGGAGCCTAATGTGGGTTTGGGAAGCCTGTGTGAACCTCTGGCTTTCGCTGAAACAGGTAGTATTAACAAGAATGAGAGATGGAGATTCAAGCTCCACTCTGTCAAAAGCTAGCTGGACGTAGACAGGTCATTCTGTATCTCTAGACTCTATTTTTCTTTGTAAAAATCGAAAGAGTTATCACCCATAAAATCTCTGAACTACTTTCCAATTCTGGCACCCTGAGACTAATTGTGGGCTATTTGTCAGTGAGGAAAGTTTTTGTCAAACAAGATGTTTAAATAAAATTGTGGGAAGCCCAGGCATTAAGTAAACCTAACGTCACTAAGAGCTCTTAAGCCACAAGCTCAAGGCCATCCGCGGATATTGTGTGTTCATTGTGTATTCATTTAGTCACTAAAAGGAGTCACTGGGCAACGAGCATGGCTGAAACCTCAGCTGGGTCCTGGAGCTAGTGCAGTGCAGATGACACCCTAGCTGTCCTCACAGGGCCTGTGCACAGGTGTGGGATCTAACAAGGGGTCAGGCGATTCCAGGGCAAGATAGTTGTGAAAAGTAAATTCACTGAGCTCTTGGAGTTATGGAGAGACATCTAAGGAGACAGGAAAAGACGGTGGTAGCCAAATGGGAATGGCAATAGATGATAGTGACGACCAGGGTACACAGAAAGGGGACAGCTGATGAAGAGAAGACGCAGGGATGGGGTTCAGGCACACAAGGAACTTTGGTTTAGCTTGAAGAATGGACAGAGGGAGAGATGGGAATAGGGTGGTCCACATGGGCAGATCACATAAGATCTGGGTGTTTATCTGTCCTTGTGCTCAAGGACAAGGCTTAAGAAGAGGCAAGAGTGTGAGGCAGGAACCTGGGCCTCATCTGGTTCTTGGCTCCTGGGGCACGCAGTGCCTCTCTGGCCTCATCCTTGGACTGTCTACCGGAGAAGAGAAGGCCCTTCCTGGCCTGCAGGGGTTTGGCTTTGGATAGACAGCTGGGACTGGTGGAAGGTGTAGGGTCAGCAGCATGGTGTACCTGCTGTGGTCAGGAGCAGCATGCTCCAGGGTACAGCCCCTCATGGGGTGCAGCTCCTGAGGTGGGCTCTACCCAAGGTTAGGATTATCCCCGGGTCCTAAGAAGGGGTCAGCTGGACAAGCAGTACCCCTAGGACCTCATTATACCTTTTTTAATTTTAATCATGAGGCCCTGAGGGAGATGCCTGAGGTTTGTGTGACCCATGATGTATTAAGGGGAGCTGGAAAGATGACTTGGGTTTTTTGGAGTTGGACTGTTTGCTCCTCAAATCTACATGCTGCAGTCTTAACTCCAGTAACTCAGAACATGACCTTATTTGGAAATTTAGAGCCACTGCAGATTTAATTATATAAAAGATAAGGTGATGCTGGGGTAGAGTGGCCCCTAGTAAGACAGATGCTCTTGCACAAAGGGGAAATTAGGGTATAGACAGGCATCCCGACAGAGCTATGTGCAGACGAAAGGCGAAATACCCAGCAGCCACCAGATTACCAAGGAAGAAGCAAGAGATGGGCTTATTCTTTCCTCACCTCCTTATGAAAAAACAACCCCCACCAACATCTTAATCTTGGGTTTCTAGGCTTCACAACTATGAGAAAATAGGTTTCTGTTTTAGCCAGTCAGTTCACGGTACTTTGACGTAGCAGCCCTTTTAAACTAATACAAGGACAAACTCAAATAATCTAGAATGTCAGTGCTTTGCGTTGTTATTTCTTGTCAATATGCTTAAGTTTATAATAAAAATATAACTATCTGCTCTAATGAGGTCACTGAGGTCCAAAACTGTCTGGCTGTTCATACGAAAAATGATGGAATATTAATTTAAATTCTGGTTTGGGACCAATTCTTATATCGATAGCATAAAGTTTCACACAAATGCAAAATTAATGTCAGTGTATTTTGAGTTTAAAAATAGTGATATCAGGACTATTTATGTACCACAACCTAGAATTATTATTGAGTAGACACAGACCTGTTTCTTTATCCCTAGAGAAAACTCCGTAGAAGCACTAAAGAAAGGGTATTACCTACAAGTGACTTTGCTGATGTTCCACTATTAAGTATTTTGGAAATTAGACACAATGGTGTGAAATCAGCTAATGTAAATTAAGTTCCTGACTTTATTACTGACTTATTAGTGACTTGGAGACAACTGTTAAATTAATAACTTTATATTCAGTTCCTCCAAACGCAAACTAGAGGTGGAAAATCACCTGCTACTTTATTCTGTTTTGATTTTGTTTTGACTAAGGATAAACCATTTTCCCTCTTCAATACGAAATGTGAACAAAACACAATTTCAAGGTGACATACGGATGCACGCTGGCAGGTGCACAAAGGAGCGGAACTTACCTGTGTCACTATGTGATAAGTACTGTGATTGCTCCACCTAGTGAAGTGGAAATAATTATGCATTGAATTTTGTTGTATTGCAGAAAGTGCATGGGCTGTTTATTGAAGAAACTATGTGTGATCATGGTATGTTTCATGACAGTTAGAAGAGTTCTCCTCCTTGAAATCATGAATGTGGAGGCATATTAGCTAGGGTTTCCAAGGAAACAGAGCCAGTGGGATGGATAGACGGATAGACAGACACAGAGAGAGAGAGATTCATACATTAAGAGTGGTTTGGCTCATACACTAAACTACAGAGACTAAGAAGCCTCACAATCTGTCACCTGCAAGGCGCAGACCCAGGAAAGCCAGTGGTGTGGTCCCGTCTAAACCTGAAGCCCCAAGAACCAGCCAATGGTTTCCAGCAGTGACTGTTGGCTTTCGTTGTTAGCTGCTCTTCAAAGCACATGGTGGTATCGAGGTCGTTAGTTTATACAGTCCAAAAATGTATACACACTTCAGGAAAAGGAAAACTTATGTAAATATTTTAATATGAATTTTATTGTGACATCACGAGATTAGTACAAGTTACCTTTGGCCTCTACAATTCCAAGAGGTTCTCAAAGTGGTGGCCATTAGCTTCCAGACATTTGTGAGTACGGTGAACTGCCACTTGGGTAACCTTGGTTGTGGAGATTGCTGCACATGCATTTTCAATTTCTTTTGTAAGGACCAGCAGTGTAGAGGTCTCTCTGTGATATACGACATCCTCTAGGATCCTCCATAGGAAGGTAACATCATCTGTTGAAAATTTTTCTTTTTTCAAAGTGTGTCAACACTTTTTGGCCAACTCTATATTTCCTTGATTACTAAAGAAATTGACCATCTTTTTGTGTACTTATTGACCATTTTTACATTTTTGGTAAAGTGCCTACTCAATTTTATGACATACTTAATTTTTTTTAATCCTCTTAGTTGTAAAAGTTCTTTATATGATCTGGACCCAAGTGCTTTTTTCCATAGATAGATTACAAATATTTAAATACTTTGCTTATTCTGTTACTTGCCTTATTTTCTGAATGTCTTGAGCTGATATTCAGTTAGTCTTTCTCTGTCTCATTTTTCTTTTTCTGTGTTTACTAAGCAATCTTTTTGCCTTTGTGTATTTCAAGGTCACAAAGATCTTCTGTCTTAAATTTTATAGATTTTGCTTTTACATTTAGGTTTGTCATATATTTAGAATTACTTTTTGTTTGTTGATTTGGCACCCTTTTCTTAAAAGGATGTCACATAATTGAATTAACTCTAACTTGCACAGCATGTTTGTGCTTATAGACTTTAATGTTCAGTGAAATAAGTGAGGCATCCAAGTTTAAATATCATCTTGTTACTCTTGTGTGGGAAAGACAAAGGGTAAATAAGGAGCAAAGTGAAGGAGGGCTATTGGGAAGTAGGAAGAACACGTTCAAATGGGAATGGGAACAAGGGAGAGGGGAGGGGGAAGGGAAGGAAGGGAAAAGTTTGGAAAAAAAGAATGGAAGTGAAAAATGGAAACAAAGCGTTCATAAACGTGGAGGGAAAGAACAGTTGAAGGGAGGGGAGGGGAATGGGAAAAAAGAATAATTAAGATATATTATGTACAGGTACAAATTTCCTATGATAATTGTGATCATTGTGGATGGCAAATATGCACTAGTAAAAATAAAAAATAAAGAAAAGGAGCAAAAGACTAACTTGTAGGTAACAAATTTCATTAAAGCAAATATATCAGTTTTTCATTACTATAATGAAATACCTGAGACAGGCTACATTTGTGAAGAAAAAATCTTCGTTTAGCTCTCAGTTTTGGAGGGCAAAAGTCCAAATCGCATAACTCAGAGAGAATGTCACAATGAATAGCAAAAGTGCCTGCAGGAGAAAGAGCTCACATCTACAAACAGGAATCAAAAACGACTTGGGGGGCAGACTAGACTCTCAAAACAACACCATCTGGTGAGACCACGTTCCAGGGGACCCGTACTCCCTTCCATAGGCCTTGCCTCTGGTGACCTCAGATCTCCCAGGAGGCACCTCAGCTTAAGGGTCTGCAGCATCCTCTTCCCCCAGGAACCAAACCTCCAACACATGAACCTTTGGGGGATGCTAAAACCACAATTGAATCATAACAATGAGCTTATATTTTAAAAATCTCAAGTAAAATCTTCCCAATAACATCTAGAAAATTTTTCTTGCAGTTTCATCCTGGATGACTTCAGTGACATGAAACCCACTCCCTGAAAGAGCCTATTCTGTACATGCAAACTTCATAGGCAGAAGAATGGAGGACTTGGTCAACTTCTTCAGGGAGCCCAAGTAAAGCCCTTAACCTTGCCATGCAGAAGAAAACAGCATATTTTCAAAAGTTACTTCCATTTTTAGTTCTTTGTTAGATGTTAAAAATCACATAATTTTGACACATCTTTTTGGCTTTGTCTGCTATCCTCAGCCACAACTCTGGTTTTCCCTGGATGGCCAGAGACCACGAGGCAGGGACATTTGTAGTTTAAATCTGACAGTCAACATCCAGTGGTGCTACAGCCGAGCACTGTGCAGTGGAAGGCCATCCAGCTCTTGAAGGTGGTACCAACACTCCCTGTCTTTTCTTTAAAGTCATTCCCAGTTTCATCTTCACTACACCAGGTCTAGTTTTCCAATTCCTCAAGTAGAGCTGGGCTGTAGTGAACTGAGTGAGCCATGGAGATTCCAGGCCAATAAATCATATTCATCCCTTCCTCATCACACAATTCCCTCGAATCTCCACAGTAAGGTCGATCATCAGTGTCTCGCAACATGATTTGCCATAATTGATCAGCTTGGTAAAACATGATACAAATGTCAAATGCCACTTTACAGGATACTGATCATTTTATGGTGTCAAATTTTATGAAACTACACATAGGAAAGAATGTACTCCAGTTGTCTGAAAACAAATGTGTGTATGTGTACATGTGGTAAATGGAGAAGGTGGTATGTGTTTGATTATGTCTTTGCTCTTTTGCTTGTTTTCCTACTTGGCTATATGCTTGGTCTTCCATTTGTTTCCTATCATATTATTTTTTAGGGAGAGAGGCCCCAAAATAGAGGGTATTTCTGTCATGGGAGACAACTTCTTTCAGGGGTTAAAATGGTCAAAGGTCTAGCAGAAGAGGTTCATAGGAATGGGATTCCAGGAAATAATTTTCCATTTATGGGTCACTATTTATCCCAAGGACCAAAATGATTTGCTGTTTCCCCAACATACAACTGGTTTGCAGAGGGGACAGCGTTTCTCTTTTGTATCTCAGGAGATCTAGTATGACAGATTGAATCATTGTTTATTACAAACTGCTGGTTACCGTTCCACAGGACTGCTGGGGTGTGATATTTTTGATTTTGGTGTGCAGGTAGTGGAATTTATGAAGCAGTTCATGTGTTTCATTTGCCTGTACAATGGGCATAATAATGGTTCCCAAAAGAAGAGCACATGTAAATTCCTAGAACCTCTGAACGTGTCACATTATGAGGCAAAAGGAATTTAGCATCAATGAATAAATTAAAGATTTTAAGATGAGATTTTCCTAGTTTCTCAATAAAACCATGAGAGTTTTTTAAAAAAAATCTTCCCTAACTGTAATCAGAGGGATATGGGAATGAGGAGAAAGACACAGAAGTATGCACCATTGTTTCATTTAAAATAAAGAACGTGGTTTCTAGGAGCCAGATGAAGCAAGTAAACAGATTCTTCTTTACATCCAGAAAGGGGATTGAACGCTGCCAAAGTACTAACTTTTAACTGATAAGAACTGTGTTGCTTTGGTGACCTACAGAACTTTCAAGTAGCATTTTATGTTGTTTTAAACCACTAAGTTTGTGGTTATTATTACACTAGTAACAGGAAACTAACACAGATTGTGTATCTCAGTCACCAGGAATAGAATCACAATGTGACAAACTAATTTTTGTTAAAGTCCAGGGATGAATTTGCAAATGAACTGATGTTATGTATGATAAAGGTCACACACGTTTGTGTATTGTATATAATTTCAAATTATTAAAGGTAAAAAGTGTTTTCTGTTGAGTTGCTAGCTCAGTAGTGGGAATCCATACAGTAAATGAAATAAAAAAGGAACAAAACTAGGGTAATTCTTTCATCTGTAAACAGCAACTACTGAGAAATGGTCTTTTGAATATTTATCAATATCTAATTAGTTATACATGGCATCCACCTGGTTATTATAAGCACCTTTTGAAAGATTAAAATTTTCTGAATGTTACTGATTCTGATTCAGGAAATAATGAATTTTTCTTCTTTTCCTTTTAGAAATAATAAAACAAGCAACTTTAATGTGTATTTCATTAAAATAAATAGGATTATCAATAATGTGCTGAAGCAATACATAGCAAACTTTTGATCTCAAGACTAGTTTATTATCTTAGAAGTTTTTGAAGATCCCCCAAAAGTTAATTAATGTAGGTTATATGTAGTGGTGCTTATTGTATGAGAAATTTAAACTGATAAGTCTTTAAAGTATATATTTAATAATTATCTTAAAATAAGAAATACAAACCAATTGTTAACATAAATTATATAGTTTATAAAGATAATTGCAATTAAAAATTTTAAGAATGAAAGAATGGAATCGAATCAAATTTTTGCATGTTTTGCTGTTTGGTTTAATAGAAAATAGCTTCATTTCCATATCTGCTTCTGTATTTAATTTGCTGCAATGCATTTTTTTTTTGAGACAAGTTCCCTCTGTAGTGCAGGTTGGCCTTGAACTCACTGTGTAACCTAGGCTGGCCTTGGGCTCAAAGTAATACCCATTCCTCAGCATCTTGAGTGGTAGGATTATAGGCATGTGCCACCAGGCCCAGCTTCTGCAACACATTTTACTAGGGAGTCCTGCCTAGGGAGCTGTATCTAAATACTCTTTTCACATCATTGTAGACATTCTTTTTTAACACTACATCAAAGTTTGACAAGTAATGTCAGTTCTCTTTTTTTTGTTTTCTTTTCTTTTTTTTTTTTTTTTTTTTTTACAAGAATTGGATCAAAAACCTTCCTTTCCACTAGGTTACACTCCCAGTCATTTCTTCTTAAGGGTTGGTTGCAACCTAGAATCTGAAAAATCTAGAAACATCAATTAACTTTTTGAATCTTACGACACTGTTCTTTTTTCGGTGTATCTTTTATTCAGCATGATAGTGTAGCTCCATATGCTAGATTTTGTGAAGATATTGGTTTATTCTTCCAGATTTTGGCCTGTTTCTACAATACCAAGAAATCATAATTTGTTCATATCATGAGCACTGAACACTTGCATCAGGAAAATCTTTAGGTTTTGGAAAAGCTATCAAGTTCATGGTGGTAGACATTTGTTTTCCAAATTCTATTTTTTTCTCTTGCTAAAGAGTTCAAGTTTGTCATTGGTAACAGAAACTATCAGCTATTTTTCTTTGTTTTACTAAAAACAGTATTTTCAAGAAAATCTTTGCTAAATATGTTATTTTGTCTATTAGCTGTTCTTTTTGGAAAAAACAAAGGTAATTCCACTAAAATTCAAGCAATGACGTGTTTTCCTTGGAGGCAAACATCCTTTGGCATAAAATTGAAATGCATTATGTGCTGTAATTTTTGTCAGGGTCATCAGAGTTGTGCCTCAAGGGTCAAGATTTGATAAAACTTAGCTTGATCAAATAAAATTTATTCCTTTATCAGTGGCCTTCTTAAGCAAATCTAGATTTCTTTTATCTTTCTAATGGTGTGCATAGCATTGACAAATAGGACTGTTATTATTGGTTGCTGCTGCCTTGATTGGTGCTGAAGCTCCAGCAGTTTATCACTGTTATTTTTGCATTATGAAGCAAATATTACCATAATGAAAGTCAACTAGCAACGTTATCGTGAAAATAATTTTGATCTAAGAATGCCACAGCCAGATCATGGGGACCCCACAGACTACAGTTTGAAAACTGCTGTGCTAAAGATAAAAATCTTTGTGTATTCACAACCACCCACTTTCACCATCTACCAAGGCTCTTTGGGCAGAATAGAAAAGGTTGGCAAAATTGTATGTTACACAGCTGTGTAGATTCTGGACCTCTTGAGTCAAATGGTGGGGAGAGTTTAGGATGGTAGCAAACTGAGCACATTCTCCATACGGACAAAACAGACCTCAGGTTGCTACACAGAAACGAAATCCCACTGTGCTCATATCTGATTTGTCAAGAGGCATCAGAAATTTGACTTTTTGTATTATATTTTCTGATTTTAAGATACGCCACCTGATCAAGTATTTGAATTTGAAATGCTACCCAAGTAAAACAAAACTTTTTCTCACTCTGGATTTGGCCTGCCGAAAGCAAGAGTCAATTTTAATATTTTTCGAAGAGTGACTACCTGTGGAACAAATGGCTTAAATGAGAAGGGACCAAAGGGAAGTGTGGGCAGTTCAAAGCCCCACGCATACACTGTGATCATATTTGCTAGGGTTAAAGTCTGTGCATCATTAGAATCACTGGTGGAGGGAAAAGGCAACTACCAGGACATCAGGGCAGGGCAAATGCATGTGTTTTTGTCATCTGCTTAGGTTTAGCTGTCTCAGGCACAGTATTCAAATGTGCCAAAGAAACATTATGGAACTTTTCCTTCTGAGTCAAGGCAGAAAATTCCAACTCAAAACATGAAAAGTACTGAAGGGTGGCCCAGGAGAAGCCGTGGTCATTATAGACATCCAGAATTTAGAGTGCTGCCGTTGATGATTGTCATATAGCTAGAAGAGTTTAATAGCAAGAAATAGTCATGTCTTGCATTTGCTAGACGTGTATATCTAAAAAAAAAAATCAGTCTTACCAATGACCCATGATATTGTTCCAATACATATAACCTAGGCCACTTTGCTATCAGACAATGTCACTGGTAAGAGAGTCATGAAAAACTAGGAATTAAAACTAATTTTATCCAAACTGACTCATCATATTGATAATTTTTCATTAAATTGCCATTGGGTAAGAAACATTTTTACGCCCAAATCACTGTGGAAGATGCTGTAGGAATAAAAACTGGGCAAATGCATCAGACATTTCCTTTTGTCTATGGGAAATGATAGTCAAATCTGCCAAGTGAGTTGTGGAAAGTGTGATGCTTATTTCACTCATTCTATGCACTGAGAACCTTCTCTTGGCTCCAGGTTGTCCCAGGCATTGGAGAAACAGAAATGAACCAACACCCCTGACCTCACAAAGCCTACAATGCTGTAACTTTTAAAATAAAAGATGTGTGGCGCACGCCTTTAATCCCAGCACTCGGGAGGCTGAGGTAGGCGGAGCGTTGTGAGTTCGAGGCCGGCCTGGGCTACAACACGAGCGCAAGGCTGGCCTGAGCTACATAGTGCGACCCTGCCTCAAAAAACCAGGGCCGGGAGTTTGGCTCAGTGCCTTAAGCGCCTGCCCTGGCAGGCGCGAGGTTGTGAGTTCAATCCCCGATGCCGCAAAAAATAAATAAATAAATAAATAAATAAAATAAAATAAAATAAAAGATGTGTAGCACAAAAACAAGAGAGATGGTAAGGAAAGGCCCAGAAAGTTTAAGCCAATCATGGAGTCCTGGCTGAGGTGGAAATGGAGAGTCACATGGAAGACATGGACCTTCTGAATGTCACAACACCACTCCTAAAGCTCGAAAGTCTGCAGTGTCTTCAAAGAATAGCAGGGACCAGTTAGTGGCTGAAGAAGCAAGCATGCTGGCTTCCAAAACTGCATCACTGGTTTTTTTTATTTTTTCATACAAACCCCTAGGGTCATAGATTGAATGATGCTGAGTTTGCAATCTCAGATGTTCTAGATTCTAAATTACACAGTGTCATCAAGAAAACCACACTCATGAATGGATTTAGCACAACATGGGAGTATACTAACAACTCAGTAACTTTGGAATAATAAAAAATCTTGAATGGTATCACATTAACTTTTGCTAACATTTTGAGTTGATAATAAACAATATATCCATACTTCATAGAAACAAAGATTTATCTTTTTGGTTCATGATGCATTATCACTATAGGGCCTGCATCTTAGGTGTGCCTTTACTATGTCTGTGTCCTAGTAGGATCCAGGCTAATGGAGCCTCCCCTCTTGGGGACACATTGTGCTCATGGCATAGAGGGAAAGTAGCTATGGACAAAGGAGGAACAGATCTCAGGCTTCCAAATGGACGTGGTAGCTGTGACTTCAACTATATTTCATGGCTAATGCAAAGCATATGCTGAAGCTTGTACTTATGGAACAAAGAAGTACTGTACATTTCTACAAGTCAGAGACATTGCAAGTCACACGCAGATGATCAAGAATAAAGGAGAGTAAATAACTGGGAACAACAACATTATCTACTTTAATTATTATTTAACCTCAGTGTAGCTTGGATTCTAGGGTATAGAGAATATAGGGTAGATAGAGTTGCTTTATTGAAGTATAATGTTTAAGTGAAACCCCTCAAATTGTGTGCAATTCAATGATAAAACCAAAAGAAATTGGTTGTCATAGTACTGGGTCCTATCCCAGAGTAACTTGTCTTGAAGATTTATACAGTTTGACAGGTTACACAGGCTATAATTCATTCATAAATTCAGAAAGGTACAAAGCCAAGGAAAGCTCCAGTTGGGTGATGTTCTTGTCAGTTGGTAAAATTCTCCAAATAGAGATGTGAGTATCTTTAATACATATTTATAGTCAAACAAGAAGCATATCTCTTACTTTTCTGAGAGCTCAAAATATACACCTTTTCTGAATAAGAAACCCACAGCCCATTCTCTATTCCAAGCCTGAATAAAATAGCTTTGGAGCATTTAAAAATCTAATGCTGACACTTGTCTAGCAGCCCTGAGCACTATATTTACTTTCTGGGAGCTCTCAGATTTCTGCAGTCTAAGCACTTGGAACAAATTCAGCCTCATTTTTTTGTCCAAAGTGGCAGGACAGTCTGGATAGAACTCCCATTATTAGCTTCAATTCTTCTCTTCAATTAGATGAAGCATTTGCTGATAACACTGGAAAATCTTCAAAGGCTAGTGGTGAACTGTTCACATTACCCCAGCCCTTTTAAGTATCCCCAGAAGGAGATATCAGTCATCAATTTTAAACAATGAGTAGCATTCACTCTCACATTCAGCGTTACTCTTCCCAGGTGGCGATTCTTACAAATGCCATTTACCGAATTTGACTACAAAAACATTTGAGGGAAACCTAGTCACTCAAGAAGTAGATCTGTATGTTTAATTTTAAAGCTGCTCGACACAGAAAAGCTTCTCACATCTGTTCTGCAGTGGTGCAGAATCCTTTTGGTATGCTTAGCTCTCGTAAACTCTGTCTGAACTGCTGCGGTCTCTCTGCTAATGTTTGATTCTTTTGACAACATATAATACAAATAATTAAATAGTGGTTTTTGATGTGCCCAGCTCCCTCCCAGTTTCTATCAAGTAGGGATTTGCAAGTCGATGTAATATTTTTATATTGTGTAGTGTATTTTAATTAGAATCAGAATGCTGTGTAAGACTGAGTGAACTGTGTTCCATTTGAAGAATTAAAGAATTACTCAGGCTTGCCAGCATGATCTGAAATTCTAATTCCAAACTCTGCTCCGAATACCAGCTGCATGGAATTCTTATTGTCCATCAAATACCACCTGGAAGTATTTATCACAGCAGAAGGAGGAAGCATCTCATGCCTTTTTGGTGGGAGACTTTTATTAAAATTGGCTTCTTTTGATATTGTCCACATTTACAATAAATGGCATGCATGGAAGGTCTTTAGTCTGAAACGCTGCACTGATTACAGAGTTTTACTGACCATATAAAAGACACAATCCTTAAAAGATTTTGCTTGAGTACTAAATCAACTTTTTCAGCACCAAAAAGAAATACTTAGCAGTAGAGATTTGGCAAAAAAACAAAGCACTGTTTATCACCAACTATCTCAAAAGAAATAACTCAAAAATATTTTCTCTTTCTGGAACAATAACCAGTTTGATTTGGGCCAGGAATTCCTGAGCAAATAGACCAAAACAAGTTCAGAAATAGAAGAATTCATTAGTATTCTTTAAGTCAAAGTCCTACCCTTCATGGTTTTACCTCTACATTTCAACAGTGGTTAGAAACTGGTAGTAGTGTTTCTAAAGATTAGTGAAATGTGTTTTTTTGAACCTGGAAAAATGTTTGATAATTTGTTTCTTGTCCTGAGAGAGGAAACTACAGCATGTGTTTCATATTCTAAAACTGGCCATCCAACTTGTTAGAAAAAAGGATTTTCCAGCTATTTTTAAAAATCTATTCTTTTGTTTACAGTAGACTTGAATTTTAGGAAACAGTGCAAACATTTCCTTCCATGGTGATATCTACATGATGGAAATCTCTTATTTCTGATTCCTGAATTTTTTTTATCCACTCCTTCTTCTCTCCTCTCCTCTATTCTTTCCATGAATATTTGCTGAGTCTCTAGTAAGTACCAGCAAACTTCTAGGCATTTAGAAAATGCTAGCAAACAGAGCAGACCTGGAGCTTTACTTTCCTACTCTAGTGGACAGGGATGAAACAAAGAATGAGCATAAGAATTATACCTTGTGGGTAGTTCATGGGGAGCTCATTCTGAAGACGTAGATGGTGATGGTTTAGAAGTGAATCGTGCCAGATGGGCATTATTAGACCTGGCTTAACTTCTTTCCATTTGCATCTTACTTCTTTCTTTTCTCAAGGAAGTAGACACTACATTCATTTGTCTTCTTGCTATGCTACTTAGCAAAGACCATATTCTAGTTTCTCATTGGTTTGCCCTTCATAAAGAGAAAGCTGAAGCACTGCTGATCGTGCCCATACCTGTATTTTTGCTAAATAATTGTAACACAATGCCATGAAATAATGTGAAAGCTAATATGACTATTTAGGTCTCATTATATACCGTGACAATTTTTATTAAAAAAAGGGAAGGAATAGACGGTCTTTTGACTCAAATTATGGAAGCACATATAATTATACATGATATCAAAGAAACAAAGGGACATGACAGAGATGAGCAGGTGACTGACTTGAGATAGTAGCGTCAGGCTAAGCTTCCAGTAGGAGACAGCTTGTCAGTTTACACTTAAAGAAAGGAGAGAGGGGTCAGTGTGGATGGGGACAGTGGAAATACGTGTACCTGGTAGACGGGCGAGCAAGTGTGGTGAGTGAGAGACAGGAATCTTGGAGAGGTGGAGGAGCTCACATAAATAAGAGTCATTAGTAACAAAGAAAGAGTTTCTGAAATGAGGTTGGCAAGAAAGTCTTTGCAGACCAAAGACTGGATTAGAAGGAAATAAGATAGTATATGACTGTGGTTAAATATAAAAACCATGTCCTGGCAGGGGAAGCGCAGTGTCACTGAAATGCAGGAATCCATCCTCTTGCCTTTTTCTGTTCACACCCCTGTCCCTCAGAGAAAAATAGCTTTCAATTTTATTCCTTCTGCTTTGCCTTGTTTCGTTCTAGTGGTTGCCTTTAGGTAATTAAAGAATATGCTTTCCAGGCTATTTCTTGACCCATCAAGTTCATATCAAATCTACTGATGTTCCTCAAGAAAAGTGCAGTTGGTGGAAGCCAGGCTGTCCTGAGGTGACTACATCTAATCTGCTGGACCTATGGATACAACACTTGACATGGGAAAAGGAGAATTAAGGCTGCAAGTGGAATTCAGGTAGAAAATAACACGACCCTAAAGTACCAAGAGGCTCCTGGATGAACTCAGTCCCATGTCCAGGATATCTGAAATTGAAAAAAAGAGGCAGAAGAGGAGATGAAGAGATGGTGTGACAATAGACTGCTGATTAGAAAGATGCAATGTCACTGTCTTTGCAGATAGAAGGGGATCCAAGAGTTCAGCAATGTGGGATGCTGGGAAAGGAGAGGAAATGGATTCTCCCTTAGAACCTCCAGAAAGTAGCACAGTCTAGCCTCCAGCTTGATTTTGCCCCGGTGACACACATTTGGAAATTGTATCCCATAGAATATAAAGTAATAGATTTGTGTTTTAATTCACCGGAGTTTTGGTTGTTACATCAACAGTGGACAGTTAACTCAAGTAAGTAACAATTTAGTTCAGTTGTACACCAATCTCTCCACCTGGTTCTAAAACAGTGGTACAGTTGTTTCTAGTTCTTTTTTCTGAATTTAGGGACTTGGTTTCTGGGTGTCTCAACACCCTCTGTCATTGTATTCAATAGTGTTCTTCTGCATTCTTCCATACTTAGTGCTTCCTATTCCCTCATTTTCTCTAGTTTTGGAAATGGATCTATTCTTTGGTGCAGTGTATCGGTACACAAAACTGGATTATTTAATTTAGTGTGTCCTTAATTAAATAAACAATATGACTATTGCTCTAAGACATTTATTTTTAATCCTATTTTGTGACTTCTTTCCCCTCACTGCTGGAGGTTGAATCCAGGAAAGGCTACACTAACTCTCTAATCCAATTTAATTTAATTTAATTTAATTATGAGACAAGGTCTTTCTAAATTTCCCAGGCTGGTGTCAAACTTGCAATCCTCATGCCTCAACCTCCCCAGTAGCTGGGTTTATAGTCATGTGCCACTGTGCGTGACATGACATCTTTATTCTTATTGCCAGTTCTATTCTTCTCTCCCTGTCTCATTCCCCTAATTCACAGTTTCGATATCCTTCTAATAGGTATGTATTATGTTATTTTCCTCTAAAAATTACAAAGACTTTATTATAGTTCAGAATCTTGCTTTACTCAAGATTTTATTTTTATTGCTTACTACTATATGGTATTTTGTTTCCTGAATTGACGAATTTTATTTTCTCATTTTGCTTTGATGGACATTTATTTTGTTTTCAGCACTAGCCCTTTGAGACAAAAAGGAAATGTACATCATTGCGTATCTATATATTCTCAATATTGTCGGTCTTCCACAATGCCTCATGGGATGTCTACCAACAAACCTTACAGAGAACTGTGTGTAAGAGTCTGAATTTTCTTAAGTCTCAGAAAAACTATGTATTAGTCGCTTTCCTGGCATTGGAACAAAGTACCCAATACAGGCAACCTAAAGGAAGAATCCTTTAGTTTGGCTCTAGGTTTTGGTTTACGATCAGCTGACATCATGGGGGAAAGGCATGGTAAAACAAACCTGCTTAGTTCATGGTGTCGGGAGGCAGAGCAGGAGAAGAATGGCAGACAGCAGTGGATGGGCACACTTTACTAATCTGCTAGGTGTCTTTCAACTCAATGAAATTGACATATTAGGCTTAACTGCTACAAACTGTTACTTACAAATACCTTGTAGAAAGCGTGTGATTACATTGTTTTCATTTTACTGATCACTACTGAGGCTTCTTAGCATCTCTATGCTTATAGCCACTTGTGTTTTGTTTTTCTGGGAAATACGTATTTTTATTCTCTGCCCATCCTTTATATGGTGCTTTAGTTATTGATTTTAAGGTTTTTAAATACTCTAATCCTATACAAAATTCACATTTCATAAAGATACCCTCAAGGCCTTCTACAATAATTTGACTGTATCTAAGCATTCGTCATTACAAAAATATTGCTAATTTTAGCATAGCCATATCTATGAGTCTTTCCTTTAATATTCATGTTTTTCTCTCAGATTTATTTAAGAAGTCTGTGCTTAACCTAATGTTATACATTTTTATCCAGTAGTTTCTTCTAATTCTGCTGAGCCCTGCTTTTCCACACTAATAGGTCTGATCCATCTGAAATATATTTTTACACATCGTTTATGGGGCCTTCAGTTTCTCAGTGTGATGAATTAACTTCTCTGTACTATCTGTCAGAGCCTGAACTATTATATTCTTACTGTCATTTACTGATCTATTATTTTTTTGTTCTGGTACCAAATATATACTACTTTAATTACTATGACGCTGTGATTTCCCCTTTTGATTTCAATATCTTAAAGCTACCTTCACACTTTTATTGACAATAATCATTTATCAGTGTAAAATATACTAAAACTATGTCAGGTTATTAAGAAATACAATGGAATGTTGTTTGGAATTGCACTCAATTTTAGATGAATTGAACCCTGAGAATTAACCCACATATTATCTTTATAGTAAAATCTTCCTAACATAAACATGGAATAACTTTGCATTTATGAAGGTATCTTTATGTCTTTTAATAAAATTCTAGAATGTGCTCCATAAATATTTTATACAAAGTTAGTTGTTTTCTCAATATTTTTAAATTAATTTTTCATTATATTTTCTGATTTATTCTTTGCTGATGGTGTTCAAGATGAATTCTCCTGTAAGTTGCAATACTTGGGCCTCTTGCAGGAAAAGATACAATGGTAGGACTACTTCAGCAAGGTAACTTTTCCAAAAGCACATTCATCACTATTTGACATTTATGTATGTGTATCCTGTTCAAGTTTTCTGACTTCTCAGATCAATTTTGAGTGCTCATTTTTAACTCAAAAATATGACCCATTTTATCTAAGTTTTCAAATTTATTGACAGATTAAAGGAAATATTATTTTATTTCCCAGAACACATGGAATTTTTAAGTTACATTATAGCTCTCAAATTTTATTGCAGTGTGATTCAAGAGCATAGTCTTTCCAGCATCAGCTAAAATTGTTAAGAATTACGTTGTGAAACATAATCACTTTTTAAAAATGTGTTTAATAAATGTACATTGTCTATCAGTGAGGTATGAAACTCTGTTTTTTAAGATCATGTTATTCAGTTTATCATTACTTATTTTTTGTCCCTATGCCTGAAAGTTCCTGAAGGGATTGCTCTGGAGTACGTGACACTTGAAATGAGATCTCTCACTGCATAATACAGAAGGGGAAGAAAGTTAATATATAGACATAAAAAGGCTTGGATGTGGGAGAAGACAACTTTGTCTCTATTACTTTAATGTGTAAATGTCTAGTCTGTTTCAAGTTTATAAAATATGTGATCAAGTTGACCCATCTTGTAAAAGAGGCTATGAGGAAAACATGAATGTTGAAAACAATTTTAAAATAATATAAAGCCATATTATGACCAAACTGACTATTAAGTTTAATTGTCAAGTTGATGAAATGAAGAGGCTCCTAGATAGGTGATTGGATCATGAGGGCACCACATTCATTCATGGATTGATCCATTGATGTTCACAGCTGAATGCACAGTCCAAGAGGTGGGACTTACTTGGAGGAGATGGGTGCCTGGGGCATACCTTTGGAGCATATATTTTTCATGGGCACTCTTACTGTGTTCTGATTTCCTGCCCCCAGGAACTAAGTAGCTGTGCTCCACCATGCCTGTTCGTGATGTCAACGCCTTGGAGCTAGTTGACCACGGACTGAATCCTCCTAGATGGTAAGCCAAAAAACCTCTCTTCCTTTAAATTGTTGGTGTTAGGTATTTTGCACTAATGGAAAAGCTGACTAAAGCATAAATTATATCATTTTTTCTTATGAAAAGTTAATTTTGTACTTCAGGAAAGGTGAAAAGCAATTAATACTGATTTTGATAGTCTAGATTTTTGAGATAAGTATAAGTTATTAAATAGAAACTTAAAAAGAATGAGGACTTCCAAATCAAGGAGAGGAAGAAAGTTGAAACAGAAAGATAAGTGAAGATACAAAGTCAGAAGTAACTGTGAATTTGTTTAATCTGGGATGTATGGTTCAGTATCTGAGTGGAATCTAAGGCTAAGATATGTGTATGTGACCCAGGAATCGGATCTCTAGTTATTTAAAATTAATTCAACTTTTTAAAAATATGCAAGTCTTAGAAATATAGTTTATAAAAGTATGCTGATTAAAAAAGAAAGTAAAAAAAAACCTCAACATTTCAGATTCATGTTAGGAAGAGGGTAAGCAGAAGTTAGAAATCTTATGTATGTTTTTGATCATCAGATACTACCAGGAAGAGGATATGAGGGTTTCCTCACAGTACTATCTTAGTTGTTTATAAACTAAAATTAAATTTTAGTGGTGTAAGAATATGTGTTTCTATCTTTAGATTCCAGAGCAATCCTTTATAAAAAAATACTTCTTGCATCATTTATTTATTGAAAAAAACAAATAGTTAAAATGCTACTGCAATAATAAATCTTACCCCTGAAGTGACTTCAAGAGATAACATCAATGTACATGGTAGCTAAGCTTCAATAATGCTAACATTTTGTTTACTACTTAATCTTAACCTTCTAAATATTAAAACACTGTTTAGATTTCTTAGCCCAGAAAAGAGAAAAAATTCCTTGCCAAATACTTAGAGTTGAAATAAGGGAATGTGCATTTACAAGATTTAATCCAGGAGGAGAAACATCCAACTAACACAGAAAAACTGCTTCTGATATGATCTCACGCTGAAGTTACTTGTGAGCCATGTCCCTGAGGGCAGGACCTTTTCTCACTGAAGAATTTCAAGGTTGGCTGGCCATTGCTGGTAAAAGCCCCACAGACCTGAGTTCTTTTTAAAATCCTGGGAATATAACCATCTTCCAGAGGATCAAAGCGTGTAAACAACACACATATTTCTTCAAAGGCTACACGTTCTCCCTTTTATTGAGTTGATTTTTCTCAGCTTGAGGCTTTTTGTCTTCTGCCAGGAACCAGAAGTCATGGAAGGAGAAAAAAAACTGTGAATCATAATGTCATTGTAAGCACTCTGTCATTTGGACAGTGACATCTGAGTCTGATGTTGCTTAAATTCCTGGCCAAACGATTGTATCTTTGGGAAGTTCCACCACCGAGCAATTGCTTCCAAGATTGCTGACTTCATTATAATTCATTTCTGTAAGGTTTTTGAAATGGAGAATTCCCTTATAGAAATCTCTTATGTTTTACTGCCTCTATGATGAACAGAGATTAGCTTTGCATTTGCAAAATTAAATTACTTTCCCTAAGTATTTCTTAATTTTCATACAGATGCCACTGAAAATTCTGAGAGAGAGAAAAGTTGTTAGCTGCACTTTAAATACCAGAATATCTCTGTGTAGAAAGGAAAAGAGAAGAGGCTGAAATTAACTTCCTTTTTAAAATTGAACAGAGGTGTTCATTCTGCAGAATACACATCTGGAGAATAAGTACCTAAGGGGAAGGAAGACAATTTCATAGTTCAAATTTTGAACATTTTTAGTGTCAATCTTTGGGATCAATATTATCTACTCAGGGGAAAATAAGCTGGAGCTAAAAATTAAATGTGAAAAGCAGCTTCTCCATGAGAATAGGATTCTGGCCCTGTCTCAGGTTTCTTCTACAGAATGAAACTCCTCACCCTTTTGCGTATGAATTGAGATCTACCATGATTTCATGTCTCTGATATCCATCTAATTTCATAGTCCACTTCCCATCTCCAAAATAGCATTTTCCAGAAATCCCTGAACTGATGCTTTGGTCTACAGGAATAACATACTTTTGTCCTCTTAAGGTTAGTAATTGGGGTCTGCACATTAAATTGATGAAGACATATTAACAGGAGAAAAATTTAGCCACTTGCACACAGGAGCCAATAAAAGTAGTAGTTGGCTCATACAGTGGTTAAGACTAAAGGCTTACATATGAAAGTTAGCATGGGACAGGAGTGGGAGGAGAAATGCCTTCCATGGAAAGGACAAATAGTTTTATTTAGGATAGATAAACTGTAAAACCACGGAGAATAAGTTTGTGACACAATGTGGTATCACTTCACCCTAATAAGAATAGCTGTTATTTAAAAAGACTAAAGATAACAAGTACTGGTGAGGATGCAGAGAAAGGGGGACCCTTGCCCACTGTTGGTGGGAATGTAAATTAATGTAGCCCTTATGCAAAACACTGTGTATGTTATTTTAACAAAAACAGAACTATCATATCATCCAGCAGTCCTACTTCTGGGTATATATACAAGGAAATATATCTCATCACAAAGACATCAGCAGTTCCACATTAATTGCAGTACTGTTCAGAATAGCCAAGAAATGAAAACAAACTGTTATGGTTTGTGTTTGGATGGCCCCCCCAAGCCTCATGCAGTCATGGAGGTGGCTGAGTTTGGCATTTGTCTAGTGCTAGGATTGGTGGTGTGAGTGTTACACTCACACGGGCAGAGCTGGCATACAATATAAGGGAAGGAAGGAAGTATGCTCCTCCCTTTTTGCCCTTTTTGCTCTTGCTGCTTGCAGCCGCCAGGAACAGCTGCCCATCAGCCATGCCACCCTCTCTTGTAACCAACTGAGTATGAATTGAAACCTCCAAAAACTGTAAGCTAAATAAATCTTTCCTTCCTTCATTTTGGGTGTCAGATATTTGACCTCAACAATGAGAAAAAAGTAACCAAGATACAAACTAACTGTCCATCAACTGATGGATAAGGAAAATGTGGGTCAGATACACAATAGAAAACTCTTCAACCAATAAGTCACTAAACTGTCCAGGCTGGGCTTGAACTTGTGATTCTCTTGCTTCAGCCTCCCAAAGTGCTGGAACTACAGGTGCACACCACCATGCCCAGATTAAAAAGAAAGTTTGTGACAGTGTTGCTTTACATAGGGCTGAGTGGTCTTTCAGTATTCTTCAGAGCTACAAAAATCCAAAATAGGATTTATGGTCATTGTACTGTTGGTCGTTCCTCTGGGAGTAGAAGTTGCTCAAAAGAGGGAATTTTGTAGTCTTAACTTCTCACAAGTCTCTGCTTTTTGTTAGATAAGGGAAATTCTGAGAAGGCTTTTCTCTGAATGTGTTGAATCTTAAATGTCGTGAGATTTAAATAGTCCTCATATCAACACCGGGTTTGAAGTGGGTCCCTACACACTGATGAATCCAAGTCTCCGAAGTTCACACTTCAGATGAGCTAAACTTAGTCTCTAATCAGTTAGATCTTAAAACGTGTTGAAAAAAGTTATAGAACTTTTTCTTAACCACCTTAAGCTAGAAAAACTCCATGATGGCATCTTTCTAACTAAATTGGCTGTTTGAATGACAAAAATAAGCTGAAATTTTCCCAGTAAATTATTTATGCAAATGCTTATCTCATTAGATACCCAATGTGAAATGACCAGTCAATCATTAAGTAGTTGGTCAATCAACAAACCCTGAAAACAGCTAACTGATACATTCTAGCTTATGGGTTTCCTAAGTCCCCCCCATCATGTGGCATTTTCTAATGAAGACCTAGTTCAGTAACATGGGCACCGTGAAGCCTGAATGACATGATTTGCTTCACACTGCATGTAGAATTATTGTGCATGTTGTGACTTTCAGCCAAGTTTTTGCCTTTTTTACAGGAAAATGAATAGATCCACTGCTTGTGCTATTAAAAATGAATGTCAGAGTTCTGAAGGGTGAATTTCATTCATTATTCAAATTGAAATTACTTGCTGGGGACCACATTTCTAAACCTTAATGAAAATCAGTGGCAGAATTAATCAATACATAACATTATCTTTACATATATTGGAGAAACACATCTAATGGGCAAAGTAAAAAATCAAAATTCTCCCATATTCTGTGTAGTTTTAGAGAAAATTAATGGCTCTAACATTTGTAAGTTTTGGGGGGATGCTTATTTATCAAAGGAAAGCTGGCAATTATGATGACATAAGTCAACTTTGTTTTCTTTTCCTTCAGGGCTAAAGCTATGGTTATTCTGCACTGAAAAAATCAACAGCAAGAAGATCTAGTAAGTTACCAAATATCTTGCACTTTTTCAGCCTTTATGTTTTCAAATGTTTTTCTGTGTAGAAAAGTAAAGATTCCCTTATTCATGTTGATATTTGATTGACAGGGCTGGTTCATATCGTTCTGAACTTTGTACCAAAGAATGTTGTGTTTCTACAGCTAAGTTGGGAAAAACATGCCATTTATACAAGGTTTTAAAGTCTCATTCAGATACCCCAAGCACAGCCTTCATCTGTCTAATGTGTTTGCTGATCTGTGACCTATTTGAAGGAACAAACCAATTCTTTGTATGTGGGATGGTGAGCTCTGTGGAGGTGTGGAGTTCTTTTTTGTTTATTTTTATTGGCCCGTGTTTGCAGTACATACTGATTACATTCATCATGGGGAATTGGTACATGTACATAACACATCTTAATTTTTTCATCCCTTTCCCCTGCCCTCTCTCCCCACTCCCTCCATCTCTTGATTCCCTTCCCTTTTGATAAAGATCTATCTTCCTCTTTCCTATCAACTATCTTTTATTTTGCTTTTTATTGATATTTTGGATTTTTCATATAAGAGAAATCATCTGATAGTTGATCACTTAGCCTTATGGTCTCTTATGGAACCATTCCAAGGCCCAGGATACCATACTTCTGGGATACATATCAGCTCGATTCGACAAAACTGTTTTCAAAGGAGCATCACAGAGTCACACTGCCTGGCTTTGACTTCTGTCTTTTCTACTACACAGTCCTATAACTTTGGTAGATATTTAACTGACCTGCTTCTCAGGCTTCCCATCTGTAAAGAGCTCGCTTATAATATGCATTCACAGGTCTTTTGAATACTAAACTATTTGCTTAGTGAACACTAAATAAATTTTAGCTACCATTTTTTCAGACCACTTTTTAAAATAAAGTTTCATCCTGTGACTTGGTAATTATAAATTAAAACAACATGAGCAATGCTTCTCTTGAGAAATTGTGTGTTTTCCAGTGTGTTTACAATAATATAAATATAGCGTAAGTACACTAAACCTATCAACAATGGACAACAATAAAGACCAATCCATTTCTTGTTATGTGAGACACTCAGGAGTATGACCCTGATTCATTTACACTGAAATCTTAGTTATATATATCTATTTATATGGCTAGAATGAGCAGTCTTTACTATTAGATTTATAATACATGTTTTGCAACACATACTTTGGCAATCTACTTATA
This sequence comes from Dasyprocta punctata, assembly GCA_004363535.1. Taxonomy (NCBI): domain Eukaryota; kingdom Metazoa; phylum Chordata; class Mammalia; order Rodentia; family Dasyproctidae; genus Dasyprocta; species Dasyprocta punctata. Next base: position 78,438 of record RJWM01002700.1, read on the forward strand.
CTGATAGTTTTGTGTGAATAAATTAACAGTAAATAGACTGGCTTCTGTTCAGTGGCACTGTCACTATTTTTGGTCTGACACCATGGGCCAGGTACAGAGGGCCCAGCCCTTCCTGGACCTCAGGGAGGCGATGAATTTTCTATATTTAACCTCAGCTTCCTGGAAGATAAGAGGCTTGTACAAGGTCCCATGCAAACCCCATCCTGATGCCCTACAAAATGAAGAAGCAAACCTCGATTTCACATCTGATCAAGTGTCACTTTCTTCCACTTACCTCTTCTCATGAACTTCCATTCCTCATTATTTATTTTTCATTAGGTCCATGATAACTTTATTCAGATCTTTTATTCTCTTTCTTTTCATTGGATATGAAACTAAGCCTGTTCTCTAAGGAGTAGATGTAAAAGATCTTTTAGAAGTTAGAGTCTCTTTCAAAAAATGCTGTATCATCAATTCTACATTTAGGAAGTTTGTTTGTCATATTGAAAATATGTCTCGAATCAGAAGGAAAGAAAAAGAACTTGTAGTTTCTATTTAGTAGAAAGTTCCCATGATGGCATAAATCAACTGTAAGGTGACTTTTTCTGGGGGAATTCTCTAAAGGAACTAAACAGATGGCAACCTTAATTGGTCAGAGAAGCCTCACTATTTATTGTTATAATTTATTCCTCTATGAATCATCTTTTTAGAAATGAAAGGGGAAGGAAATGCCAGAATATTCTAATTTGAATAACTCTAGAATATTCTACCCAGGAAGCTTTGTGCCTCAGCAGTTTCCACTTCACTTAACCAGCACTGCACAGGAAGCCCTCTCACTGAGAGCACTTGTTCGGATCCCTTGGCTGTGGTATTGCTGACAGGATTAGTGGTGTTATTTGAAACTCTAGCTAATTCTAGTTTGGCGACTATTTCCATGCTGGGTGAAATAAAATATTGTAATATATACTCCTCAAAGGTTTAATAGCAAACTCGTAGGCAGCCTCATTTGTCTAACATTCTCTTTTATAAACAAGAAAAGTAAGACGCGCCATCACTATCACGATGCCTGGTGCCGGCATCATTATAGACTCAGGTACCTGATTAATCAAATTCTCCTTCAGCGTAGTGTATTCATCACTGGAGCAACTGGAGCAATTATCACCATCTTCCCAGCAGTCGGCCTGGTTTTTAATGGATAGCCATGTGTATGTCCACAAGCACATGCAAGTATGTGCATTGCTAATGCACTGAAGCATGGAAAGAGGTATTTTCAGTGGGTTTAGGACTTGTCCTGATTTTTTAAAACAATTCTCAGATGAGTAAAAAAAAACCATAAAACACCAAAAGATACCCACACTTATAGATTTCAGGTGTCATCCTACCACTTCCTGAGAAATCAAGGCTTTAGAAATGCAAAATATCAGGCAGACTGGCATTTTATATTGTCATTCCCTGTGCCTTCTTGGAGGAACTATAGCTACTTAAATATTCTTACCATAGTATAGAGCAAAACACATAAGTACATGGATTAAAGGAGATCGGGTGTGAATTTTATTTCACCAATTACTTACTGACTGATGATGGTCATTATTTTATGTATCACTTCCTATTTCTGTAATACATTTAAAATAATAACAAGAATAATGACTCAATTCTAATAAGTACTATGAGATGGAATCTTACTGAGGTACAGCTTTAGCTGATTGTGTTGCTGAAGTTTATTTTGAGACAAGATCTCAAATTGCCCACACAGCTCTCAAACTTATGACTCTCCTGGTTCAGCCTCCTAAAGAGCTGGGATTTCAGGTATGTGCCACCAAGCATGGTCAGTAGTGACTTTTTAAAATCTTTGTTTTCAGATTAGGAAGCTAAAGCTTAAAGAAACTGTATAACAGATATCATTTCTAAACCAAGTGGCAAAGTCCAGGATTGGAGCCTAAGTGTATTTGATAGTTAAGTACATATTCTTTTTTTTTTTTTTTTGCGGCATCGGGAATCGAACTCACAACCTCACACCTGCCAGGGCAGGCGCTTAAGCCACTGAGCCAAACTCCCGGCCCTGGTTTTTTGAGGCAGGGTCGCACTATGTAGCCCAGGCCAGCCTTGCGCTCACATTGTAGCCCAAGTTGGCCTCGAACTCACAACGCTCCTCCTACCTCAGCCTCCCAAGTGCTGGGTCAAGTACATATTCTTAACCAGTCACTCTATCATTGTCTTTCCTGAGTCTCAATATACCCAAGCAAAAAAGAAAATGGAAGTATAAGAAGTTAAATGATTAATTGAAAAAAATAGATTAAATAAAAAAAGAAAAACAGTTAAATGATTAAATTTTAAAAAAAAGGAAGAAAGAAACTGAGGACAGGGTTTGGGACATAAGACATCATATGTACCAGTAGGTCACATTTCAGATAGAATGGTGGGCTGTTGCAAATGACAATATGCTTGAATTTGACTAATTAAGCAAAGAGAAGTTTGAATTTCTCATACAACAAAATTTCCAGAGTTAATCAGCCACTGGAGTTCATTTAACAGTCCAATCATATAAAAGCTGACATTTTAATGATATTTGGGGGTGATGTCTTATGTTTGTAAAGTAGATGCTGCCACTGCCAATATATTATCTGCCTTCAAAGATGGAGGGATAGAAGAGAGCACACCAAATCCGACTCTGTCTCTTTTTAGCAAGTTAAGTCATTGCTCTTTATCCTTATTGGAAAGAGCAAGGCTCATGACTTTCAGTTATGTGGAAGAGGCTGGGAAGATGCACTGTGACATATTCATATTTTTCCAGCTTTTATTGTTGGAGGTAAAAATGAATGGTATTGGTGACACCTGTTTTCTTTTTTTAAGCAGGTAAGCACTAATTTATTCCATATTCCCACCTTCCTTGCTTTTCAAGTTATTCCCATGGTAAACTGGTACAGCCATTATGAAAAACAACATATATATATGTATATATATACATATATATGTCATATATGATATGTATATGTATCATATGTATCATATGATATATGTATCATGTATATGTGTATATGATATATATACATATGATATGTATGATATATATGGTATACACATATGTATAAATGATATATGTATGTGTGTATATATATATATATATATCATATGATCCAGCAATCCCATTTCTGAATATATATCCAAAGGAGTGTCTGAACTCCTATATTTAATGCAGCATTATTTACAATAGCCAAGATGTAGAAATAACCTGAATTCCCCTTGATGGATGAATGGACAAAGAAAATGTGGTATATACATGCAACAAAATATATTCAACCCTAAAAAAGGAGGAATTCCTGCTATTTGCAACACCATAGGTAAACTTAGGGGACATTATGCTAAGTGAAGAAAACCTGATAAAGAAAGAAAAAGACAATGTGATCTCAGTTACACGTGCAATCAGAAACAAAGCCAAACTCAAAGCAAAGAACAGAATAATGGATCCCAAGGTTGAGGGATGGGGACAATGGAGAAATGTTGGTTAAAATTTCCAGACTTGCAGTTGAGTTAATGAGTTAAGTACTAGGGGACAATTTGCAGTGTGGTGATTATAGTTACTCTGATATATATTCTTAAAATTTTTTTTGTTCTTAAGTAAGTGTTTCTCTTAATGCTACTATAAATTAAGAGCTAATGCAAAGTAGAAATCAGATAGAAAGTCTTGCAATGCAGTGTCAGTGATTGCCAACGCACCTCCATTGCACAGAGCTACCAGAAATAGTATCTGCACAACAGGTTTCTCACTGTAAATTTTTTCCTCTTTAAAAAATTAAATGAACAAACTAGCAAGGACAAGAATTTGTTGAAATTTTTTAAGAGAACAGATTTCAAGTATTCTTGCCACATACACGCATACACATGGTAACGAGGTGAGGTATGAACAATATCATTCGCTTGATTGTAGGAATTATTTTCACATATCTACCTCAAAAACTCACATTGCATATGTTGTACATATGCAATTTAAGTTTATCAATCACACCTCCATAAAGCTGAAAAAAAATCATCCTAGTACTAGGTCATTTCCTCTCTAGCTTAAATAACGAAGAAAATATCTTGATCTGGTTTAGGCAGCACAAGATGCAGACAGGACACATAGACTGTCTTGGGGAAAAGCAATGATTACTATAAAAGTGACATAAACCTGCAGAGAAACTTTGTGATATTGAACTTTTGTATTTCTAACTGTGAACTTGATAACCATGAGCCGCTAAAGAGCACAGTCATAACTCAAAGAGCATCTGTTAGATACGGTGGACCGGAGCATGTGATAAATGAAGTATGTGGAGGGAAGACATCGTGTCTCTTTCAGTTTTATTCAAATATGATTTAAGTAGGTTTAATTATATTCGCTAAGCATTTGCTGAGCAGGTATCATGGAGAAGCTGCTTAGTTCTTCGACCTGGAGTGACGAGTAATGTTTGCATTTTGCCGTATGGATGGCACCTCCTGGGTACCACTGGTGACTGGTGTTGTTTGCAAGCTGCATCAGAGAATTACTAGCGCTACACTGGAAACACAAATTAATACCACATGCCCTCCTTCTGCAAAATGTTTATAAAGGTACGAAGATAATTTTGCTGAAATACAATGCAGAAGGAAACTATGATAATGGAGCATAATGATGGCTCAAAAGTGCTCCTCCAGTCCCTAGTGTGATTAATTCTAAGACTTTACAAGGAAAACGTTAATTTTACCTGGAAAAGATTAGCATGCTTGGCAAGCAGAAAATAATGAGGGAAGAAAGATGTACGGCAGGGAAGACACAATATATTGAAGGAATACAGGGTGTGTAAGGCATAAAAGAATGAAAAGTTAATTTGGGTTTAGAATTTAGAAGGTAATAAATGACTTTCTAACTTTAAAAACCAAGGTTTTTGTGCTCACTTCAGCAGCACATACACTAAAACCAGGGTTTTAAAAAATTCTAGTAATGAGAGTGACTAAAGGTTTTATTATTTGGGGTGAAACCGGGAAGCACTATTATTGGGATTTTAGAGACAGAGGTAAATTAGTCACTGTAAAAGACACATTGGAGAGCTGAAGTTCAGAGGCACAAAAACGAAGCTGATAAAATAATGCAGGCAAGAGAAATAGGACAAATTGGAGCATAAGGAGTTTAAGGTAGAAAATTGAGAAAAGAAGATAGTGTAAGAGGCCCAGCTTCATTCAAAAATATCAAAGAATTATGTTATTAGCCACAAAAATGGGATCTATGTCTTTCAACTTCACATGAGAATTGAGAAGAAGCATATGAATAACTTCTAGTAATGGAAGAGTAGCTTGAATTAGGTCAGCCCTCCAGCACTCTGCACCAATATAGGAAAATTATATTTGAATGCACTGAAAAATGACTGGAAGCAGACAGAAGCTTCAGGTAAATATACTTGAAACTAAAGGAGAAATACCCTGCGAATGGTCTGCTCTGTCTATGTTTTGTGAGAGAACAGGACTTCAAGGAGAAATTCACAACCATACTGGTTTATGCAGTCACAGAAATGAAATATAGACTTCCTAAGTGGGTAGAATATTACCTCAGGAGCCCTACAAACAGTAAAACACAGAAGGGGGCCCCCTAGATCCATATCATCTCTAAATTCCTTGCCTAACTTTGAACTTCTACCTACAGGAAAGATCTTCAAATTGCTACCAAAAACAACAAAGTTACAATGGCAGTAACAACAAGGACGAAAGCAGTTGAGAAAACTGAGCAGAGATTTTAGTTGCTGTTTATGTCAAAAATCCTTGTGAAATACCAGCAGTCTAAATCAAGAAACACATTAAAAGGATTTAACTTAATATTAAATTCAAAGTTTAAAATTTGAGTTCAAATTAACTGTTTGCTAAAGCAAAAATTAATACTTCAAGGGTAGGTAACATATGATAACATATTTCAAAGTCCTTATACAACCCATATCCTAGACATAACAGAAATATTAAATATGTGAAATAATTGGAAAATATGACCCTGAATCAAAAGAAGAGTGCACAGAGACAAACCCCTAGATGACTCAGATACGTTAATTAGCAAACATGAACTTTAATATACGTATATAAGAATATTTTCAAGGACATAAATGAGGGTCTAGAAGGCCCTAAGAAGGCACTAGCAGAAATTAGGGAAAAAATAGCAGACTATAAATAGAATCAAATATTAATTGTAGAAGTGAAAAGTAAAATATACAAGATGGAAAATTTAATTGATAGCCTTAGCAGATGGAAGAAGACAAAAGAATGGGTCCATGGATTTGGAAATGTGACACAGAAATCATCCTTCCACTGTGCTGAAGAGCCCAGGATTACAGAAAAGAGCAGTGTATCAGTGACTGATGGGAAACCTGAAGCAAAGTAGTGCATGATGAGTAAGGTAATCTCAGCCCCAGGGAAGGGGACAAATGTGACAAAATTTACTCGAGGGTATAATGGGTGTGTCTAAAATTTGGCAAAAAACACCAAAGTATAAATTCATCATATCAGCAAATACCAAACAGGGTAAGTACAACGGAAGCCTTAACTAAAAAAGTGATATGCCAATTGCTAAAAATAAAAAATGAAGAAGAAATGGTAAAAGCAGCAAAAGGAAATGATGTATTATGTGAGAAGAAGAAAGATAAAAATGATGACTGATTTCTCATTACAAAAAGAAAAGGTCATAAATTTTAAGATAAAATAGCTAAAGTGACTATACTACTAAATGTATTAGTTATTGGAAAAGAACAATTAATACTCATATGATTAGATCAATTTTATGTCTATATCTGTTTATCTAAGCAATCCTTTTGAAGGTAACAATATGCAATATTACAACTATTATCAAATTCCTATCATCTTGTTTTGTAAACCTGTACTGTTATTGTATTGGAGTTGTTGTTCTTTGTCTCTTTTGATTTTTGTTTTTCTTTTCTGTGTCTTTTTTCTCTTAAATAAAATAAGCAAATAAACAAAAATAAATAAAAGACAAGACAGTGTGATATTTTTCAATCATTGCAAGAAACTATCAATCTAAATTTTAATACATAATTCTAGTGATATCCTTCAAAACCCAAGGTGATATAAAGTCATTTTTAGATTAAATAATTCAGGAAATCTACTGCAGTTAGATCAACACTACATGAAATACTGAAGCTCTTCTGGGTAATGATGATGACGAAAGTTTCAAGTTATTAACTCCAGGAAGGAAGAGACAAGACCAGACACTATGAACATTGGAAAATGTATTTTTATTCTTCTAATAAAAATAAATGTTTAAATAATGTATTGTTACCCAATTACGAATACAACGCCCTGGTGCTACACATAATAACACAACTGACAAGCGATCAGTGGACCTCTGTTGTTATAGTATCTTTGCATTTTCTATGAAGAGCAGACTGTTTTAAGGAAAATTACTCTAACTTCTCAAGGATCCTTTACCAACCAGATTTCCATGAGAAGATGAAGCACTGCGTAAAATGAATGTAGGCACTATTCTCAATCTCCCCAATGATGTGCTATTACTGCTATCATCCTAGTACATCCATGATAGGTTAATTCTCTGAAGTCAATGGATATCTGAGGCCTTAATGTTCTCATGGAAACCCGCCTAAAAAAGGATTGCACACAAGAAAGAACACAATCGTCAACAACAGGGTAAGAGAAGAGAGATTGCTGCTGCTAATACAAGGATAACAAGGGAATATTAAAAAGAAATGGTAAAAAGCAGTGAAAGAAAAATGACATATTACATGAGAGAAACAGAAACACAAACGATGACAGATTTCTCATCAAAAAAGCCAGAAGACAGTAAGTCTGAAAACTTATTTTAAATACACATTCATAAAAGCCAGACTTATCCAACTGTTACAAAATGAAATAGAAACTCTGATCACACACCCAACACATGCTCACGAAATAAATTCAATGTATTACAGAAAGACCTTCAAATATACATATATGTACATACAAGCACGCTCTAAACCCAGAGAGTGTCACTGACTAATAACTAACAGGAAATAATACTATTTATACAAATTCTCCCAGAGATGAATGAGGGACAACTTCCCAACTTGATTTATGAGATCAGCAACGCCCAGATATGAAAGACATTACAATAAAATTACAGACTACTATCTCATATAAATGTAGCTGCAAAACTTGCTGGTGCAATATTAGCAACCTGAATCAAGGAATATATCAAAATGATTTGATTTTATATTAAACAAATCAATCAATGTAATTCACTGTGGTAAAGGATTTAAGGAGTTTTCTTTAAATCACCCTACCTGTCTGTCCTGAGAGAGATGGGGAATCCAGTCAAAACAATGAATAACTTGTTTGTGGTTCAAGTTGTGAATTCCATTGTGACAATGACTGTATCTAGTTAATACTTCATTAAGTTCCCTGTTAATGCCAAGAACTAGGCACCCAAGATGCTTGCAGGTTTAAATTGGCAGTACGTTATACTATAGTGTATGTTATATAGGAGCAACTATTTTAGCCAGTAGGCTTTAAAAAAATATCTTGCAGTGTGATTTTATGTCAATCTTATGGAAAATATCTGTGGTTTGTTCCACATTAGTCGGAATTAGGACTGTAAGGAGGCTTACATTATGAGGTCCTACTGACCAGTTCACAAGAAAACATTAATAAATTCCAATTATTAGAGCACCAATTCATAGGGGGCTCTTATTTAATTCCTAAATTTTCATTCTGAAATGTGCATGTGGTGGAGGAGGTTATAAATTTGAAGTCATAAAAGTATGATTGGGTTTGCCAGGTATCCTGTACAAGCAAAAACTGTTTTGCTCTCTGAAATACTCTGCTGCATTATGGTTGCATGTAATCTGTTTTTTTTTTTGTTTTTTTTTTTTTTTTTTTTTTTTTTTTTTTTTTTTTTTTTTGTTTTTTTTTTTGTCCCAAGCACTAGGAAATTCAAGGTGAAATTGCTCCTTGGTGGCAGGCACTGAAGCAGGCTCCCACGCCCTGACTCCCAGGCCCTGGCACTTCCGTCCACGTGCTCCAGCCACCAGCGTTCCAGCTGGAACTGCTCTGAAGGGGAGCAGAAAAAGACATTAACACAATGTCCATCATCTTCCCAAATTTGGGGTATAAAAGATATTTTTAAATGGTGTGATAATGATAGACTTCTCATACATGTAAATTTCTATTGGACTTTTGTGGGGATTAGGCAAATGAAAAATTATCACACAGACTTCCTATTCATGAATGGTGTTACACACTGTGTATGAATCCATGAAGGGAAAGATTAATTGATCTAAAAATATAACTGGAGGACACTGGAAAAAAACACCACCAATTAAAAAGCCAGAATCTTGCTTTGAATTTTCCATTGTTTCTTCTCACAGTGTATTTCTTGGAGTTAAACTTTAAAACTTGGATATGTTCAACACAAAGAAGATAAATTTAAAAATATGTTCTAACATCCAAGTGTGGTGGCACATGCCTGTAATCTTAGCTTTTGGGCAACTGAGGCAGGAGGATTGTTAGTCTACATAGTGAGACTCAGGCTCAATAAAACAAAAATAAAATAAAATGAAAGTTCTATCATACGTTCTCTTTGAGAAACTCTCAGAGAAATCTGGAAAAAAACCCCATTTGTTTAGACAGTAAGTCTAGTGATGCTTTCTTTTGTAAGAGTTTTAAAAAATTTTTCCCCATGTTTTTGCCATCTGAAATCGAATTCCTTAGCAACGTTGTAGACCTGTATCTGTCTACCACCCCTGTTTATCCCACCTAAGCCTCTTAGCCCTGTTTTTCTCTTCCTCTGTTTCTCAGCAATGCATGTTCTTTAATCTTACTAAATGACCTGCTTCCCAAATGTCTTGTTTCTGAGATTTTGCTTCTGTTGTCTTCTCTCTACCGAGAATGTCCTTTCCTTCTTGTGAACTGAATGTTATTTTACTAATTCTTCAATATATGGCTCAAATGTTACTTTCCCTAAACATTTCAGGCAGGATAAATCACTCCTCCCTCTGTGATTCTGCAGGGCTTCTAGATCCCATAATTAGGACTTCTGTCTCAATTATATAAGTTCTAATCAGGGATTGATCAGGGGTTGATGAACCAAATCAGCACTCAGCCCAATTTGATGAAGAAAGTTTTATTAGAGCACAGACATGCCCACTTACATATTTTCTATGACTAATCTTGTGCCAGAATGACAATACTCAGTAGTTGCCACAGAGATTGTACTAGCCTCCTAAACCAGAACTATTTACCGTTTCCTCCTCAATGAAAAAGTCTGCCAACAGCTCTACTGGACTTTGATCTTCAGCGGAACAAAAATGGAGGTATTATACCAAGTTCCCTTACATAGTATTTCTATAACCCTGTGACTATATGGTTGCATGCATGGCTCTCAATGCTACATTGAGCTCTGAAGGTCAAAAGTTGACATTGCCTTGGTCAACAACAGCAGCTGATGCAGCCGCAGCATTCAAATTATTCTCAGAGTCAAAAAGAAGTCATCACCACTGAGAAAACAGGTTTTCATACCTCACAAATTTAAAGGCTTCATGCTTCCAGCTCAGCTAAAGCAGGACCAGAGAGCCAGCTATAACTGTGGCGCTCATGCCACTGAGCTATAGTCCCAGCCCACTCTGGGAGACTTTTAACCAGACAAAAACGTCCCCGCATAAGTCCCCCAGAAGTCTCTAGAAGTCTGTAGATGAGTCAGTCTCATATGATTGTAACTCTAGAGTCAGCTTCATTTAATTTTTGCTCTACATGATACTTTGTTTCGAAGTCATATTTTCTCAAGGATTTCATAGTTTTTATTTTAAAATATAAGTATACAATTTAAATATTAGAAAGCAGAATGATAATTATGATTTGCTGTGTTTCTTCAGAGCTTTTTTTTTAAGCTTTCAGTTATCAAGAAAGGTATATAACCTCAGATCATGAGTCTTTCAAAGAACAGACAAAATCTGGCAAGGGTATGGGGAACAACAACAAAAAAAATTAAATGTGGTACAAAACCTCTGAGAAATTGCATTGTCAATCAAATCCAGTGACCTGATATTTAAGTCAAACCAGAAATGGACTCCTTTCTCCTGATAACAAAGAGGACCTTGCATGCTGAACATGACAGAAAGCCCTACAGGCGCATTTCTAAAAGGTTATTTCATATCTCAAGACAATCAGTGGCTAGAGGGAGGATCAACAAGACTGATTAATTTAAATATGCACTCTTCAAAACAGGAGAAGGATTGAATACATAGAAATACGGAAAATATTTTGGAGAACATTTATTGGTAAGATTGAGAGTAGCTGGGTAAAATACTTTTTCTTATCACTTCAGAGGTTGATCATTTGTGGACCAATGGTCACAAGATAGCCTATTGGGTTTTGTTACTTGAGTATGACCATATCCATGTTAATTCTCATAACACACTGAACTGTTCTAGACTCAGAGATTATACTTTACACCTACAGGCAATATATTTGTATTCTTTTGAGATTGCTGTGTGATAATTAAATAGCAAAAGCAGTACCTGTACAAGTCTTTAATTTTAACTTTTTGCTGTTGTTTTATACACGTGTCTCACTTACCAGGGCCTGTATAACTGTAAAAGATAACCAGTAATTCCAAGATGAACAAAAATTTTCAGAGTACTTTAATTAAACAGAAACAAATGGATTGTGTAACTTGAGAAACATGTAAAACTTTATAAATTAAAAATGGACAAACACCACTGCATCATTTTACCTTACGCTGTTGGCAGACAATAATTACATGTTTTGTCTGTTCCTCCTTTAAGGGCTGTGAATTTTAAATGATAATGCTCCTCTCACCTCCATGTGAGAAATTGAGTCTCTATAATCAGCTCAAGTTATTCCTGCTTTCCTTGTATCCCATTATTTAAAGCATACTCTTTTTCAGTAGTTAATTATTATATATTATCTTCCCTATAATTATTTTTCCTTTTTTCCGCATCACTTATTTTTAGATGTCACAATTGCATTTAGTTGAATACCAGATAAAAATACATTTAGTCATTGCAATCTGCCCTCATTACTCTGCCCTTCCACTGCTCCTAGTCATTTTTTTTTTTTTAACTTCTCGAAACTCCTTCTAATTTGTCTCCTTCTTTGTGTCAATTCAATGAGCTAAACTGAAAGCCAGGGCAGCTTCTGCAAATCAAGGCGAAAAATTCACTGCCCTGGAATGGAGGGATAATTCATAGCAGCACTTTGCAGGAGCGAATACTTGTTAGAAAACCTTCCTCTTCTCACTGTCTTTAAAGCCTCAGAGGCTAGATGGATTCCTGAATTTCTTGGCCAGCTTGCCATGTACAATAAGCTTTATTTTTAGTGGCTTGACTGTAAGTATGCTAATCAGTTAGAACCAGAACGTTCTCAAGATTTCTGGACATTATCTGGTGTGTAGTACTGTTAAATCAAATTTTATTCTACAGTATAATCTTGTATGTTTCAGTCACCCTTTGTGTCCAGTGCCCAAGGCAGTACTGAGCACAGAGGAGATGCCCTGCCATGGTAACTGAAGCTGGATAGCAAAGGAGTCAATGTGACCTTGACAATGGGGGAGTGATACTATGTAGAGATTCAGGTTATATCAGGCAGGGTCCAGTTAGGAGACAAAGTCACACTAGTTATTTTAATAGATGAAATTTGATTTAAAGAATTGTTAACTAGGTACAATCAATTAATTATTAAGTAGCTGAAGAAAAGAAACAAAGAAAATTGAGCTGTTAGAGCAGGTACTAATTTTGGAAAGCAGCCATTCTCTGAAACTGTTAGAAATTATTAAAATTAGGGTACCATAAAAACACTGGAAAAACTCTGGAGTGATTCAGTTGCCGCTACAGATACGAGCTGTGCTACCAGGGTGTAGAAGTCAGGAGTGGGTGATGTTCACAGGAACAGGAAGTAGACAGGCTCTCCAGGAGCAATTCCAGGAAACAGTGGGCCCTGCTTGCTTCTGCAGGCTGGCAGGCTCCTGGAATCTGCTAGCAGCAAAGCCTAATGGGGTAAACTGTTGAGGGAAAGATAGAACTCACAATCTCAGCCCAGCTGACTTAAGGGTGACTGTGCCTGTGTTACAGATAGGATTCCAACAGTGAGGGTACATAGGTGACCCCCATTTTCTAGTTTACATAGTTAGGAGGCAAAGTCCCTAACCGCCATTTTCCTGTGAACCATATAACATAGCTAGGATTTACGATATATAGTGCTTGTTGGATTACAAATACTATACATGTTGTAGATATTCAATAAAATATAAGGCAAATTTGCAAGCATCTTTGTACATCTCGAAAGAAAATATTTTTCCTCATACTATAATACCTGAAAGGTTTTACCTTTTGCCCATATCAAATCACAAAAATAGTGTTCTAAGAATATGTGACAATTCTGTTGATCAATTACTTCTAGTTAGTTTTCATCTTGCATTTTAATTTATGCTATTTTCAGACAATAGACGTTCTATAGGAGTCAGCATTTTATTTCAGGACTATGTTTTAAAACAGTCGTAATTACTTCTTCTAAGAAAAACTGTTAAACTCAGGAATAGAGCAGTAATTTAGCATCATCTGCTGTCACTGACAGAGCTAGAAATCTGTCAACAGGTGTTCGTTATTGCAAAATAGCCCCTTTGTTTTAAAACATAGTGTATCAGATAATTGCACAGATGCAATTTTCTGTTGCTAAATAAATTTTGTTTATACCAACTCGGCCATTTTTAAGATACGCTCACACTAGTCTTGCTGTTGCCTAAAAATATTTAGCAGCTTGGAAACAAAAGGGAGTTCAAAGAGAGTAGCATTCAGTGGCAGCTTGTACAAGAACCCAAGCAGACGGCCCTATGGGGTGTGTGTGCACCAGAACTGGTGTGATCTACCATTTTAATATCCATCATGACACAGCCACTGTTTAACAACAGCCTTGTGGAAAATTCCACTCCCCACAAATCTTCACAAAGCAAAACAATGTTTCCTTGGGCGATGGGGATCTAGAGTTATGTGTCTTAGATTATAGCTATAATTCAAATGTTTAAAGAAAACAAAAAAATGATAGATGAGTCTAAAAAGCAGCACACAAGTTACACCCCTTTCAAGGGATTCTCTTGTCTTAGGATGACATAGTAGGCTAGTCGACATTTACAAAATATCAGCAAACATTATTTTTTTTTTAAAAAATGTGATTCAATCATTCATGTAATGAGAGTTTATTAATTAAATTTTCTATTTTCAGCATTGTTAAACACTGGGGTGTGCAAAAAATGACCAAGACTGTGACCGCCCTGTTGGTTTCAATTAATCATGGAGACAACATTTTTACTCAGAAAACAAGTTAAGAACAGTTTAGGGTGCAAATTAATTATAGCTGACTTTTCATGGTAACCAGGGAGACATCCATGATGGTGTTAGGCTGGAAGTAGAAGTTTATTTCTAATTATTTTTGGAAGGGAGACTTTAAAGTGGAGGAGGTCCTTCTACTGTATCTAAACATCTCATCCTCCAGAATCACTGCCCTGATTCTTCTATAAACTTTCCTTTCCTTCCACCCACTCAGCTCCACATCAGGATGCATCCTTGCTTATATATTCTACAGAAGTATGAATGACTTAGGCTTTGACTTTCTGTTGTGTTTCTGACTTCATAGGGACAGGGTGTGTCTGCCTCTCAAGGCCTCCCTATTCCCCCCAGTCAGAGAAGAGCCAGCTTGCTATGACTTCTTTTGTCCAGCCTGTACCCATGTGCCTATTGTTCAGGCTACTGAAGTAGTGTTTAGACACTATTAGACTTTTGGAACTTGCTCCTTAGGCAGTTTTGTGAAATCAAACCTAACCTGTCTTAAAGGCCAACACTTCTCAAGAAAGGAAGAGGACTATCCATACATTATCAACAGTCTTCTTCCAAGAACATGCAGAGTTGGTGCTCATTCTACAGAAGAAATTAAAATCAGTATGGGTGGGTTAGCTGAAGTTGGGGAAAGTCCAGTTCCTGGGCGAAATCCATTTTCCATGACAAAGTATTGACACATCATTTGGCATCAGCAAACACTACCTTAGTTATTCAGGAGGAAGAGCTCACAAGCTAGAGTCAAGTTTGGGGTTGATGTAAGTTCCTGGCCAGTTGTGGGAATACTGTGTATCTTTCCCATGCATGCCCAGGATCACCTGGGCTTTCTTGAATGCACAGGACATGACCTTTGTACTCAAAACCACCTGGAGCTGCTACTGGCACCCACTGTGGGCCCCACACTGCCTGCATTGTTCCTGATGCTTGTTTCACCAAGAAGAACCATTCTAGAAGATCTTTTAGTCATCAGGAGGACTGAATCCTGCCTCCCCTCTCCCATATGGTTTTAGTATTTTTCTCACTCCTTACAAATTTAAATGTCAATATATTATATATAATTTTATACATAACAAATATGATAGTAAGAATAATAATGGTTCAAATTAGTGAGAGAGAAGAAATACTATTTTCAAGGCACAGATAACAAAAGCAGAAAACAAATGGAGCTATATCAAGCTTTTGCACAGCAAAGGTAATATTCAATAGAGTGAAGAGATCAGATACAGAGAGAAAATATTAATATGCAATATGTGTGATACAGGATTCATCTCCAAAATATATACAGAATTCCTACAACTCAATATCAAAAGATTTAAATAAGATGATTTAAAAGTGGGCTGAATGATGTAATAGACATTTCTCTAAAGAAGATAAACAAAGAGCCAAGAGTTACATGAAAAATTACTCAATGTTACTATTGCCAGGGCAATGCAAATCTAAGCCACACTGATATAGCATCACCTTTCTCTTGTCAGGATAGCTATGAACAGAACAACAAATGACAAGGATGTGTTGGTGAGGGCGTAGAAATACTGGAACTATGGGTACCAAAGGGCATCAATTGTTATAGGTTATACACAGCATGAATGCTGAGATATCTGATGGTTTTTCATATGAAACCACAAAGAACAAAATACCTACCAGTGTAGCCCTTTAAATGTGTATTACTCTAAGTCTTTCTATTTACCATTTCTTTGTAAGTAAGGGAATAATGTTATGCATTATACAAATGAATTAAAAATCTAAGTGTGATTTTTACCAGCAGGCTTTTAAGAGGTTTGCTATTTGGCACCAGCAGAACAAGAGTGATTAGAGATTTTTATTATTTGACTAGGAAATAAGGTAGGAAAATGCATCTATTGCATGCATTACCTTGTATCCATTTACTAATGGTTGTGCAGTAAATATCCTAAACTGCTGTGGAAGATTTTTTGAAAAGCAATGTCTACTTTTAATTACTGACAAACTAATTCATAACTAGTGATTTGGAGTAAGAAATAATATCATGGAAATAAAGCATATTATTGTATTATTTAGAATCTTGACATTTGCATTAACAACATATAAATCTTTATATTTTCACAAATTAAGAGACAAAATCAATATGTATGTAATCTGTAGTTTGTTGATACATATTAACTGACCAGTTGTAAAAACACAAAAAATCCAAAACTTTAAACAAACCAAATACCTTTCATTTTTTCAATGTGGCCTTATATCCTTAATCTTAGTTCAGGTGGAAGTTTTATACAAGTGCTATAAAGCACTGGAAATAGGAGATTTAATGGAAAGATCATAGGCTCTCAGCTACAGAATATGGTGAGCAGTACTATCACATAACACTTATATGGCCTTCATACATTTTGGAACAGTTTGTTTAAAACTGTTCTAATGTGTTTATAGTTCTCTTTGTAAGAAACCTGATTTAAACAGTGCCTTATCAAGCTTTTACTGCATATCCAAGATGGAAACACTTAGTTTGTATATTTATGTAGTTGAAATGCATAAATAAGATACCTGAAATATAACTGCAGCATTGTATTGGATTTGTAAGGAACTTTAGAAGGCTGGAGTCACTGTAGAGTCAGAGCAAAGCACATTTCCTGCATTTGCTGAGGTACAAGATAAAGAGGAACATAGAGGGGAGAATAGTAGAGAAAATTCCAGAACACAGAAAGTCACAGTTTTAAATCATGGGATTGACTGAGAATCCACAATGGTAAAACTTCTTTTTTTTTTATTTTAAAGAGAAAATAAATAAAAATAAGAATAAAACAGGATTTCAAAATAGGTTAGTGGGACAGTTACAATAATTAACACACTGCATACTGTCGTCTTCATAGTTGGTTATTCAGAGTACAAGAAACAGGCCTGACGTCTTGTTCGAACAATATTAGTACAAACCTGAAACTCCTCATTCTGTATGCTTGTTCCCCTGTTACTTTTGAATCAGAGAATTTTTAAACCTTAGAGATTAGAGTTCAAAGAACTTCCTACTTGTTCCTGCTGTCTGTTTACTATTGAAGAACCTAGATGCCTTCTGGTCCCAAAGAACAAACCCGAAGTCAGTTCTGAACCTTAATGGCTATTAGAGAGATGATGCTGACAGTTCATAAAAAGGATGAAGTAAGCACATTTAATGACTTCCTGTAAAGCTATCTCTGTAGACTCAGCCAACCCCATAGGCACTGTAAAAGCAAAGAATGGAGAAAATTACATAATAGTCCATTCAAGGTGGTAAAAACTAGGATAGCTGAGCTATCTGGTTTCATTTATATTTACAGCAGTTTAAATTTAATTATCAAAAGGAAATGAGATGTATCTATAGGACTATATTTCAGTGGATCAGGTCGATCTCAAATATTGGTCTAAGATGAGTTATGAATTTAGTAATTATATTTTCCTAACAATTTTGGGAGTCCAGTTATTTAAATTATAATGGAACAAATAATTTCTTGAGCTTGAGGCAGTTATACAATTTGGGGAATTTATTTTTATACTTTTTCAGATTTGTTTTCCAAATACCATTAAAAACAGTTTGCAAAAGTATATATAGGTAACATTAGAGAGGAGAATATTAGAAAATGAAGATAAGAAAAAGCCAGATCTGATAGACATAATCAGTGTACACAATTAGGTTGGTGCTACTTAGCCTCTGGTGATCCTGTCTTTTCTAGCTACCTTATCTTTATTCTTGTTTTCCCTTAATCTGAAATATTTTTCCCTTAAATTCCTTAACCGCTGGTTTCTTTTTTATCTTTCACATCTTATCTTAGATATGATGGCTTCACTGAGGTTTTGCCTTTTTGTGTGCTTTATGCTTACAAAGAGTTGCTTAGGTAATTAAAAAGTCCCAGGTTTATCAGTTCAGTGATGCCATCCAAGACCTGACTCTGTTCTTCTTCCTGCTCTGCTGTCTTCATCACATAACTGGAGGTTGTTTGCTGCAGTTTCAAGGCCCACACATATTATGGTTTAGATCTTTAATGTCTCCCCCAAGTGCCATATGTTCAAAGTTGGGGCTTTTGGAAAGTGATTAGATGATGGGGCTGCTGTGCAAATCAATGGACTCACTGACCCACTGGAAAGTGGGGCCTGATTCAAGGAGGTATGTCACTGCGGCATGATATGGAAGGGTATATTTTTGTTCCGAGCTCCTTCCCCTCTCTCTACTTCCTGGCACAACGTGGTGAGCTGCATTCCTTCACCATGGCTTTCTACCATGTTATTTCTGAGTTGGAGCCAGCCAACCATGGACTGAGCCCACTAAAACCAGGAGCCAAGTTAAACTTTTTCAAATTATGTGTGTAAGATATTTTGCCCCAGCAATGGGAAAATGACTAATGCAACAAGTGTTTATAATGACATTCATACCATGAATAAAGGGAATTTATATTTGTGTACCTTTCTTTTTTTTAATTAAGGAGAGAATACTTCCAGGAAGACACACTATATGTCCCCAGGCATATCTCCTTGAATAATGTTTCTTATGGCTAGGCCTGAATGATTCAGTGTCATGGGAATGGAATACCTACAATTGATTTTGAATACTATATATTTGCCTTCTAGGGCTGGGAATAAGCCATTTCCTTGGAGTACATGGAGACATCAACACTTATGCTAAAGCAGACAAGGAAGAATGAGAGGGTTACCCGAGTCCCTGTCACACTTGTCCTATCCCCAAACTGGAGTAGCCTCTTTCAATTTCCAGGACACCACCTGACTTCCGTTCCTAGAAACAAACATCAGTACTTGTTTATTATTAAAATTTCCCCGCAAAAGTACAAACTCCATAAAAGCAAGGATTTTGTTCACTTAGTAGGAAGCACCAAGGAGTTGATTGGTAAATACTGTTATTGAAGAAATCATTACAAAAAAAAGAATTCTAATTTACAGAACCACCAAACATTGACCTCTTAGGAGAAATGAAGATATCTCTTGCATAAATGCCTAAAATGTTTTTAGCTTGCATGCATAATACTTTGTAATAATATTCTACAGAGGAAATATTGTTTCCAAAGTCTTGAATCACTCTATATATAACTGACCTGCTGTGCACAGACATAACAACTGTGCTCCAGCCAGGGTCCTGACAGGAAATACAGGACACACTCCGAGCAAGCCGAAGGGGGTATGACAAAGAGACCAGGTGCACAGGTGAGCAAGAAAGCCAACAAGGACGATGGTGAATCACCCAGAGTGCAGTCATGGCTGGAAGCTGTGTCTGTGCCAAGGCCTACACAGCAAGAGGAAGGATCTAGTCTGGAAGTCACTGTGAGCTTTTGCAGTGGTGACACTGTCATTTGGCAGGAGCCAGGGCTCTAGGTAGACAGCTGCAGCCAAAACATAGCCTGGCATGGGAGATGTCAGGAAAATAAATATCCCAGCTTCTCTCTCTTCTCACCTTTAATTGTCAAAACCAGCTGGATGCCAAAGGGTTAGGGAGTCCAAGGTCTATACCTGCACCTGCTCAGTTTCTCTTTCTTTGTCTCTCTTTCTAGGCAGACACAGATAGACAGACAGATAGACAGACAGATAAATTTGCAAACCCACATCAAAATACTTATATCCCAACATAGGGGAAACACAAGATTTCCTTTTACCACTGTTCTCCTTCAAGGAAAGTTCATTCATTTATACTGTATTCTAGATGGTCATTGTAACTTTAATCACCATCTGTTTTCTGTGTACAATGTAGCAGGAAAATACAGCATAAAGAAATTACAGAAGGCACAGTTGTTATTGACCCTGATCCTGACATGCTATTTATGTTAACAACTTTGTTTCCCTTATTTCATGTTCTATTATCTTCTGACAGCACGTAGGACTAAATTCATGGAATCCGAGCCTTCAATGGTGCCTTCTATCTCAGTGTTCTGTGGTTTTCCATGATGGCCATTATTCTTGAATTCCACAATGTACATCAGTGGATTCCTAAATGCCAGATGAAAACCTGCTTGCCTGTTTTTAGCAACACCACAATTTCTCCTTGGAGGGCTGGATCAATCACCTCAGTCAGTGGAGAAACACCCTCTACCTCTTATGACTATTTGATAAAAGATTTGAGGACGCTAACATGCTTTGGAGGAAGTCTTAGTTTTGGAGTCCATTTATTTTTAAACAACAAAAAGCAAAAAATGATGATACAGAATTTCAAAACAAAATAATAGGAGATTAGCGATGGCTAATATATTGCATATTGTTAGCTTTAAATTAGTTGCTCAGATTGCAAGATACAGGCATAAAAATAAAATGATCAAACAATGAAAACATAAACCACTCTTTTTGATGATGGAATTACTGTTGTGTTCATTTGAAGAGATTTTTTTCCCTATACCTCTCCCCTCTCTAGATACTTAAAGCTTCTGTTTTTATGGTCAAGAAACAAAAATTGCATCAGAAGATTACTTAATAGAAGTGAGATTCGCATACCCCATTTTAATTCTTACTTCCCTGACCTAAGGTACCATTCAGGAACCACTGGTTTAAGACGCTTTGTTTCCTTCAAGGCACGACCATTCAGCTTTTCAGTTTCTTGCCATTAATTAATTGCACAGAGACTGAGTTTTCAGCAGCCATTGCATCATTCTGTTAGCACAGCTGCCTCTAGCTGATAAGGCACCAAGGAAGACCAAAGATGAACCCACTGCTGCACTTTCATCGCCATGAAATGAGTTCCTTGGGCAGAGGCAATGTTACGGTTTGAGCAGAACCTTTGCAGACAGGGAAGAAAATCTATATCTGGACTCTAGATGTATTCTCTTGAGAAAAAATGTCATATCCTCACATGATGAAATAAGCTCCATGTAATCAATCTGCCACTAAATTAGTGACTGGTATATCTGGGGAATGATGCTTATCGGGTTTTAGCACAAGGTTTTGCCACTGGCAGGTCGACATTCAGCTTTGGTGGTGGCTGAATAAGACATGGAGAGATGTTTGTGCTACTGAGGTCATGCATGGCCTCTGTCCTTGCCACCATGACCATCATGGATGAGGGACCACTGAGCAAGCACTGGGGCAACTGGAGAAGGAGGTCTTGCATGCATATGGGTGCTTGTCTGTTCCTCTGGTTATTGAGGCCATATCCAGAAAACCTTTGGACAGATGGTGGTGTTGGCCTCATAATGAAACATTTACTGTTCTGGGATGGTCATGTCCGGCCCCTTCTTGGGGTACAGTTATGGGAGCTGAGTAGTTTGCACATGTTAGATCCATTCCCTGAGCTGTTGGGCCCCATTTGTGCACAATTTATCATGGAAATTTTTCCTTTTCCCTTTTCTTCTTTTGCTGTAGGTACCAATGAAAGAATTAATTTAATCAGTCACAGAAGCTGTTAATACCCTGTTGGAGTGCTAAAGTCAATTTATTAAACACCAAATCCCAAGAGAGTGCATGCCCATAAATAAATTTAGCCTCAATTTAATATCCTCCATTCCTGTCCTTCTATTGAGGAAAGAGGGATTTGGAGTTTCTGAGCTCTCACCCTTAAGTATGCTTCACCTAATTCCACATCTCCACTGTCAGGATTCTACTTCCCTTAAGGAGGGCTTTGCTTCAGCATCAGAGACTGCCACACTGAACATTGAACTCTGCAGGACTGATATGGATGAATAGCAGACAAAGTTTGTGAAGTTGCAATCACCAATATTTTGAATTAATAATTCCATGCTTTAAATATAGCTTTCCTCTTCTGTACACTCCCCAGAGCAGTCATGAATAGGTAGCCTGCCTTATCATTTTAGTGAATTCTATTTCTGGTTTGGTAACCAGGGCTGACCTTGACTTTCACTTGACCTTCATGCCATACTAGCTGCATTGTTGGTATAAGTCATAGCAATGCCACTGCCGGCCATGATTTCCAAGGTCCATTTTCCTCTTCAAGGAGCAATTCTCTGAGCTGATGAAATACATGAGCAGCCCTATTCTGTTATCGCTTGGAGGATGAGCTCTGGGAATACCTCTGGTGTTCATTACTCTAACAGGCAGGGGTTCCTGCAGGAGACAGTTGTCACAATCAGAGAGCCAATTGAAGAGGGTTTAATGATGTGCTATTGAATCACCAAGGGACTGGTAACTGCTGGAAGCTGTTACCCCCCTCAAGCCTGAAGGACTGTGGTGGAGGGGAAGCTGCTACTGCAAGCAGGAGGATGCGGCAGCGCAGGGTGGGTGGCCACGTGACAGGAGCTGCAGATAAAAGAATGCAGCCACTGCCAAAACCATCATCAGACAGGGAAGGGACAGGGACAAAGACACCTTGTCTTCTCCCTTTGGCGTCCTTTTGTCCCCTGATCTCTCACTGTTATTCTCTGCTCAACTGGTAGCCAGAGATCAGAAAGCTTGGAAATTGCACTCTGGGAATTTCAGTCTCCCAAAGCAAGCAGTAGAGTGGAAAGGAAGAGGAGGAAAAGTAGGAATGTGGAATTAATCAGAACACCTTATTTTTTTCTTGAAAGCAGAAAAGATGAACAGGGTTGAATAATGTAATTATTTTCCATTTCTGAGAGTACATAAAATGAGTTAAATAGCATCAGGTTATGACTTTGTAATTATTTATGTCATTAGTTTCCTAAAAGCACCATAGGAATTGAAATCAGTAAATTAATTATTATTTTGTTTTGTATTTATGCAGTTTTCCTCCTCCCTGTCTTTCTCCTCCCTGAGATAAGATGAGCTGTGTGTTTTTTTGTTTGTTTGCTTGTTTTTTGTTTTTTGCTTTGTTTTTGGTACCAGCGACCGAACTCACAACCTCACGCCTGCCAGGCAGGTGCTTAAGCCACTGAGCTAAATCTCCCGGCTTTGTTTTGTTTTGTGCCACGTCCTTTTACCATTATGTGCAACCACATTACCAAAACAACAACACAAACCACTCATGGATTAAAATCTCTAAAACCGTGAGCCAAAACAAACCTTTTCTCTTTGTAAGTTTGTTACCTTAGGTATTTCTTACAAGGGAGGAAAGCTGAGTAACACAGAATTTAAACTGGGGAAACTATTTAAATTCTGAGTCACAGCCAAATTATCTATGAAATGGTAATAACATCATAATCCTCTTAGTGTTGGAGAATAGGAATTAAACACACTACAAAGTATCTCACTTAGCACCTGCAACATGGTAAGATATGACCCCTGGCATATTTTTGGTTTTTCTCCTATTTCTGTTCACATTTTCTGAGCTGCCTCAAAAAGTTGTAGGGATGGATGTTTTTGAAAGTTAGGGGAGAAATAATATAAGCAGTAATACTATTTTCTAGTTCAATGCAGTGTCCTCCAGAATGAAATGGAAAGGAAAACCATGACAGAAAGAACTGTCTGAGTCTAAGAAGGTATTCAGGGCAAGAGAACATACTGCCTTATTATTTCCCAATCCCGCCGTGTGATTGGCAACTAGAGACTCCAAATTAATAATAAAAAGTAACTCTTAGGTGGGAGAGCTTTGGGATGTATCATGAAGGAGACATGCTCAATTTTTCATGTAGACAGACATGCAAGGTTCCCTTGATAGCAGTTACATTTAAAGCTGGTATGAAGTGAATGAGAACATAAAATTTTGATGTCAGATTACAAAGGACTATAGTGGCAACTTAATTCCTTTTTTCTTTTTTAAAGACACCATTACCAGATACTGATAGGGAGGGAGAGGGAGAGAAGGAAAGAGAAAAGGAGAGAGGGAGAAAGAAGAGAGAAGAGGAAAAGGGAGGGGAAGAGAGGGACCAAAAGAAGGAAGTGAGAGAGAATGAACATATTCTTTTCATGGCGTTTCACTCATTGTAGAGTTGGCAAATTTTAATAGATTGCCTAGACTGTTTTCCAAATCTGGCAGGACCTTGCAACTTGGTTGCAATACAATTCCAACAGAGTAGAAATACTTTTAAACCTGTTCATTGAATGGAAAGTTAAATAAATTCACCCTATTTAATCTTCTAGCACAGTATTCATTATCACATTTTTCCAAATGTATAATATTGAATTTTAAAAATTATTCTGTTCATACTTACTGAGAACTTTCTGCTTACACTGAACTACTTTGGGGATTTTGTGTGATAACAAGAAAAAATGAAATAAAGGTGTTTCCTCCAGAATGTTTCAATGTAGTAACTTTTAAAAAATCACCAAACTGTGCACCTAATTCATATCTCCCACTATAACACTGAAAGATATATATATATATATATATATATATATATATATATATATATATGCCATCTCTTGAAATTATTTACTGAGGAGAGATGTATAGAATTTCAAGAGGTGGTTGGTATAGTTGCTAAATATCATTCATAAATGCAATCTCTCATGAAAGAGTCTCATTTCAACATTTCCTCTAATTATGAATTTAACCTGTGCAACAGCCCATATAGGTAATTTATCATGGAATATGAAATTTTGAGTTGTAGATCATTGCTCTTTTTAGTCCAAAGTTGTATTACTGTTATCAATGAAGCATTAGTTATAGGTGAAAATATATTAGGATCAGCGTGCATATCTCAAGGAGCATACACGAAAATCTTTTAAATTGTTTTCTGGCATGGTTTTTACTAGGCCTGTTAACTGATAATACAGAGTAGAGAGTTATCTTTTATCTCAAGTGCTAGCTCATCAAAAACTAAAATCAGAAGATATACCTGCCTATCTTAATAAATACAATTACATTTAGTATAGAATTCCATATTGGAAAAAACAATCTTTCTTCAGAATTCTCATGTCATTTCTCTAGCATCTTCTCTTTTTGCTGTTTCTTTTGAGAAGCTTGATGCTATGTTGATTTTCAATCGTTTTCAAGATTGAAGTCTTGACCTGCTGCCCATTTGGAAATATTCTTGTTAGATTGCCTGGCTGGTGTGGTTTATGTGTTGTGCTGGGTTTGGTGAATCCATGCAGTCTGAAAATTCATGTCACTTTATGGAAAGTTGTTGAATAATTTATATGAAAATTTCTTCCACTTAATTTCTCCATTTAATTTTCTGGAAATAGTTTTATGTGAATTTGGACCTCCTGAGTAGATCATTTAATTGATTTTATTTCTTTTTCTGCTATTTTTGAGTTATTCTGGGTATTGTTTGGCTGCTGTTTTCCTATCGTCATGGGAAGTCTACACTTTAAACTTTTTAAATTTTATATTTGTTACCATAATAACTCCATAAAATTTTGTGTTCTCAGAATATTCTTTTCTTATATTCTCTTGTTCTTGTTTCATTAATAAAATATCCCCTCAAATCTCTTCGAAGGATATTGATGGTCAATATTAAAAAGAAAATCTGCCCAAAAATCATTTGTCCTTTTTTCCCTTATTTTGGCTTTGTCTCTATTATAGTAGGAGATTAATCTTAACACCTGCTGTTTTTTTCTATCTTTCATACTTTTGAGAAATTTACTTAAAAGCTTTTAGAAGGCTTGGAGCAAGGATAGCATGGGTCTTATACTTCCAAGGCTCTCTGTATAGTGATCCAACTCAGGTATTTCAGAAAGGACTCCCAGCTGCCTGCAACTTGGCTTGACGTGTCCTCTAATGGGACCAGAAGTCTAATATTCATTTTGTGACACTGGTTGATACATGGGGTCTCGTTCTTGAGTGTGGAGACTTTCATCTGAACCTTTTCTTTGCAATTTAAGACTTGTACACCAGTGTGTACAAGTGTACACCAGTGTCCTGGTGCTTCTCCAGAGTGCGAGGAGGGCAGGGAGTTTGCCAGACTATGGGTTACAAGGCAAGTCTGGGCCTGGAACTGCTCCTTCTGTTCCTACTTCTTCATCTAAGTGTCTATTCATTTCAGATGCCCATTTTTGGATTGAGTTTCTAAATTCGGGGGGGTTCTGACTGGAAGAAGGAAAGCCTCTTTAACAACTGATGCTGGAAAAACTGGCTTTTCACATGCCAAAGACAAAAATTAGACCCATATCTTTCACCACATGTGAAACTAAAATCAAAATGAATCAGAGATCTAAATATCATAATGGAAATACTAAATCTGCTGGAAGATAGAACACGTAGAATTCTTGAAGACATAGGTGTAGGCAAAGCCTTTATGAACAAAACCCAAACGACAAGGGAAGTATTACAAAGAATCAACAAATGGGATCTCATCTTATTATAAAACTTTTGCACAGCAAAATAAATGATCAACAGATTGAAGCAACAACCCACAGAGTGGGAAAATATTTTTGCCAGCTCCTTCTGTTTCTACTGCATGCTAACTTCTGGGTGTGACTGGTGCTTCCCTTGTCTTAGCTTTATGGGATTCTTGAGAACAAACCAATCTTCTGGGCTTAGTAGATTGAAATAATATTTTTCACAATCTTCCAAGCTGGCCATGTGTTTTGCTACTTTTGTATGTTCACCAGGAAATGTGAAAAGGGAGATGCTTAGCTAGACTAGCTCAGGAGGATGACTGCCTCTCTGTCTCCGTGTGGTCTTCCATATCCCCAGATTCTCATATGACAATGGGCTCATTGCATGAGAGTTCTGGTATTCCATTACTCATTGAGTTCCTGTTTTCTTTACATTTGCTGATGACCCAAGCAAGTCATACAGCCACAACTAGAAGGAATAAGAGAATACATGGAGCCATGAAAGGAAAAATTCACCATAGAAATTGTACCGATTTATTCATGCATCAGCAGTATAAGAGTGTTCATGCTGCTCCATTATCTCCCTGATTTTTCTAGTTTCCAGTTTTTATTGACCACATCATTTTCAGAGAGTCTGCTGTGAGTATACTCTTCTCTCATTGTAATTTT
Source organism: Dasyprocta punctata (assembly GCA_004363535.1). NCBI lineage: Eukaryota > Metazoa > Chordata > Mammalia > Rodentia > Dasyproctidae > Dasyprocta > Dasyprocta punctata. The sequence continues at coordinate 105,497 of RJWM01002700.1, forward strand.
GAAATTTTAATTTCAATGGGTGATGTCACACACCTCCTTATGTTCTTGTATTAGTTTTCTGTTGCTATTGTAACAAATTACTGCAAATTCAGAGTCTCAGCACACATTATCTTCTTACAGTTCTGGAAGTCTGAAATCCCAAAGTGTCAGCAGGGTTGCATCCTATCTGGAAGCGTCAAGGTAGAATATATGTCTTTGGCTTTCCAGCTTCTAATGACTGCATGTTGTTCTTGGCTTTTGGCCTTTTTCCTTCACAGTCAAAGCCAGCAACATGACATCACCCTATCATTCTTTTTCTAACCTCTGCTTCCAGCATTACTTTCCCAGCTCTCATACTCCCTCCATCTTATAAGGAGCCTTATGATTACAATGGGATGGACAAGATCATCTAAGGTAATCTCCCTACCATAAAATCTTTAACAACCACATCTGCAAAGCTCTTAACCTTGTAAAGTAACATCTCCACGGTACTGGGAATTAAGGCATAATCACTTCTATGGGTGAAAGAATTATTTAGCCTGCCACACTACTTTTAGCCTATCCTTTTTTTATAAATGCTTGCCTTTGTCCATTTAGTAAAAATGTTCTTAAAAATATTTAATTGTGGGCTACATACAAGATGTGATCAAGATATAGAATAAATTTTAAGTTTAAAAAAATTGCAGTAAAAGACACATTGGTATTAATGCCTTAAAAATATCCCTTCCTCTGCTTCAGACACACTTATCTCATGGTTGCTGCCTCTTTCTGAAGCAGTTCTGCAAGTCCTCTTTCATGTCTTTATGACGTGTGATTAAAAAAAAACCAGTGAATGCTGCTGTTGAGAGCTGACCAATGGAATGGTAGACTTCACTGTGAAAATATCACAGTGTAACCTCGTCTGCCCAATCACTGGCTTTGGAACCAGGTGACTTCTGGTTCTTCCCTAGTTTCAAAATGAGCATGAAAGGTCTCAATCCAGGATATCAAGATAGTCATGAGAGCAAAACTAGAGACATTCAAAAGAAAGAACTTCCAGAACTACTTCAGAAAGTGGCAAGAACATTGGAGAACATGTGTTCAAAATGAAAATTTTTGAGGAAGATTAAGGGCAATGTGTCCTACTATAGTAATTAAAAAAAAAAACGATTTAAATATTCATTATATTTTCTGATGACAGAGCGCATTTTACCCATAAAATATTTATATATGATCATCATGTCTGATATAGAAACAAAAAAATTAATACCAATCTAGGCTACCTAAGAAGTTAACTTATAAAGTTTTAGTAAAAGGAAAACCTGAGGACACAACGAATGACTTTTAAAGTCTTTGTTGAATCTCACTGTGACCCAACTTGCTAGCATTTTCTCTACAGCTTCTGCTTAAAATAGCCAGAAAGGGTAATGGGTGGAATTGTGCATTCCTTTCATTCATCAGTGCATGAGTTTATTTTCCCCAGTAGAAATAACATGAGTGCTTGAAGAGCAGGGGTGGAATGACCTGGATCTGTCTTGATCTTTCTTCCAGGAGAAGGGATTAATGATTGCTTGCTGACTGAATTAATGAATGGCTAAAAATACTGGTTTTATTTTCTGCTTCATCACTTGGGTTTGTGTGTGTGTGTGTGTGTGTGTGTGCACATGTGTGTGTGGCTTCCTTTAAATATTCAGCTACCTCTTTCTCAATTCAAAATGAGCATTCTTTTTTAATCTTCAGTTATTGTCTTCTTGGTAACTATGTTGATTCTTATCTCTTTATTCCTGTCACATATTTCCCATTGTATATAAACTTAATTTTATGGGGCTCAAATATTTATTCCTGAAACAAATTTTAAATTTCTTAAACACATGATTTCTTACTTTTCTGCATCTTATATTACAATTAGCACTGTTAGCATTTCTAAGTCATCTATTAGGAATTTAACCCTCCAATGCCTAGCGTTCCACTTTTGGAATATCCATAAAAATGAAATGCAATACACTTTTTCCTTCAAATTCTTGTTCCTTGAATTTTTCTAGGTAACATATATAAATTTCACACAACAGCATAAATTTCAGTGATGCGCTAATAAAATGGAAAGCATCTTGGTGCTACACCCTCTCAACACACAGTCTTCTACAGGAGGGCATCAACTAGTCTAGGCAGAATGGCCTAAATGTTGTCTGTGCATAATTTGCTTATGAAAATCCTCCACTGATCACATTTGTGTTGAGCTCCGTGGGATTTGTGGAATACCTTGAGACAGACAGACAAGGAAGCAATGACAGATGGGCACAGTGGCTCAGTTATTGGAAAAGAACATCTTTCCTCATGAATGTCATTTTCCATTTAATTTCATGTTCTCCTTCAAAGACCCTAATGCATCAGCTGAAAGGAAAGCCTTGTAGGGAATGACACTTGGGAGAGAGCCAGTATGGGACATAACTCGAAGCTGCAAATGTCGGTCTGTTTGGCAGCTGCAAGGAGAACAACTGTTTGGCAACAAATTACTGGGTAGAAAGCCTCCAGAATCAGCAAAGGATTAAAAATAGAAAGAAGGGATGGGTTTCTGCAGCTTTGGAGAAAGAGAAAGGACTGAATTCCCTTGTCTGCAAGATAAATCTGCAGTGCCAGAGTCTCCCCTAGAGTTTACAGGCTGCAACGTCAGATGACAACCAGGGATGGCCACAGTAAAAGATGTCGTTAATATGGTTCTAAATCACTCTGCCAGTCATGCTCCATGACCTTGTGTATTATTTAATTAAACTACATCTGAATTGGCTCATAGCATAATAATGTTGTTCCACTCTCATAGGACACATTTCAAGGCTATTAACTATAAGATGTGAGATTGATAATCTTGATCACACTATTTCATAAAGCAAGATCCTCAACCCAGGGTTTGATCTTTTTAATTATTTTTTTGGTTGGCTACCTATATCCTTGGCATATATTTGTGTTTATTTTTCACGAATGCTGTCTTGTGACTATAAGTACATTTCTCTGTTAAAAAGCCAAGAGTATTAGTCTTTTTCTCTTGTCCTTTTGAGAGTGCAACGGGTAATTGCCGATGAATCATGGCTCCAGCCTTCTCAAAATTTAATTCGTGGATGAATCACCCGGGATCTTGTTAGAAGACAGATTCTTATTCAGTATGTCTGGTGTGAGAGAGGCTCTCAATGCTTTATTTTTTACAAAAACATAACATAGTGTTGCTAACCTCAATCTCCCACCCTTCTTCTCAGTGTGGAGCCCCACCTCATAGTCCGTATACTTTAACTTAGCATGGCTGAGGCTATGGTCGTGACTTCTCTTGCATCAAGCTCTTACTGCCTCTTGGTAAATGACTTGATTAGATTGATAGGCTGATGCGGAGAGTATGGCAGAGAACTGAGTCAAATTCAAAGTATCTTGTTCAGAACCAACGTGGTACAGAGCAGCAATGGCATATGACCCAACTATAGCCCTCTTACAATAGCACCCTTTTCTTGTCATCAAAGTAGGACTTGCTTCTCCTCTTCCTATATCCCACACTTGCTGTACCAGAAACCATGGCTTTGTGCAATTGTTGGCTTCCTATATGCTTGATACATATTTGTACTGTATTTTTCAAGCATTCTGTGTTGAGACTGTAAGTGGATGATTCAAGTTAAGGATCTAGTTCCCACTGATTAAACTGTACTATCTTTCTCAATGAAAGACGCTTTGGTAATATCATGTGATAGATTATTTTTATAGTCTAAAATAATGATGAGTGCAAGGTGATTTCCTGTGACGGTGTTTTTATAAAAAAGTTGCAGATCAAAACTTGCTCTCTTTCCCATATTGTTCAATGCTCGTGTACCACAGAAGTGCACAATTAACTTATTTTACATGGGATACAGTTGGATGTTTCCTAATTGTCAACATTTTGTAGGGGTATACTCATTTAATTATCAATATGCTATGATGTAAGCATCCAGATCCAAAGTGTGGCAGGTTTCTGGAGATGTCTTTCATTGTAGACAGCATCTTACTCTGGTAAAATGGGCTATTTCAGATGCTTCTCTTCCACATTATTTGGGTGGTTGCACCTTCCTCGCTGAACATGTAGTTTGGGAATTGAAACTTTGCTCAATATCTGAGACACAAGATTGGGAGTATATCACTCAGTAATACAAATGTTACTTTAAATACCTATAGCAGAAAGAGATTGATACAGAGAATGCAGAAGCCATTGGAAACTACAGCTTGCTTCAGGATGGTCACCACATTTCTGCTCCAGAAAGTCAGGAAGGTTGGCTGATGACCAGATAAGAAAATCATTGGAAGCCCCTGCTAATTGTCACTATGGTTCAAAACCTCCCACTTGCAGCAGCCAGTCTTTGGGCTTCAGAGCTGAAGGAAGACTGATGCAGCAGCTGCCATCCTGGCATTTTCAAAATTTCATGGGAGTGAATGTTTTTGACAGAAAATACACTGAATCCACAACTTTGGAGTTGACAGAATATGAGAAATATAGTTTTCAGGTGACTCTGGAAAGAGCAAAATAATAGAATCAAATAAACACTGGTAAGAAACAATATTCATTACATAGAGAACCAGAAGTTTACTTGATGAAGTGCACACGTCGGGAGACATTTTGTGCGATGCTCTGTGAACACTATGGAAATTAAAACAAGAGTTTCACCACTTTCTGGTCATCCAAGCAAACCTTTACTGAAAGAACTAAAATTTATAGTCAGCTGTATTTATGGGTTCTATTTTTTGTCTCTAATAGCCAAAGAAAATTCTTGTTTCCCTAGTATCCTACAGCATATAAAACACTTTTTGGGAATTCCAGGTTCAAGAGCTTTACTCACTGATTTGACAAGATTAGCTGGTAAATGGTTTTTACCTGGCTTCCCAGTCTCAGGGGAAATGCTACAGGTTCATCTTCCCTGCTGGTCAGTGCCACTGTCCCATATGGCACCTGGCTTCACTGGTGACAGGCTTCTGGGAGACTGAGTCTAATGTTAATGCTGTCAGCTTTCTTCTCTTCAGATCACACAGTTCATGATGCTTTTACTAAAAAAAACCTAATAATCACAATCACCCATAACTAGCATGAGTGAAAATATAATTTCTTCATCAAAAGGCTAACACAGTGGGGATGCTAAGTACGTCAGCAGAGAAAGAGTACAGCCTGTGTTGACTCAATATTATTATTGTCCTATCACCTATCATTTTCTCTCTTTCTCCCACCTTCTTTCTCTCCTATCCCATTTCCTGCAGAGTCATCAAAGGACCAGGTGTATTACCCCATGTCTGCACTGAGGCCAAATACCTCCAGATAGAAGACTTTTAAAGGTTTATGCCCGCTGGTGGAAAATGAAAAGGTACATGTTCTTGAGTGCCATGATTCCTTTACTTTTTGTTGTTGTTTATATCAGTTCAATCTTTCTGTTGTCCTGGAGGGCTTTAATTATATTTTACAACTACTTTTTCTTGTTTGTAGTGAACAGGAGGTAGCAAAATCAGATACTGGCTAGGTTTCAGATAGTAGAAAATTCTGGGAATACAATTACGTTCTTCTGTGATTGTGGCCTCCTATGATGGCCCATGGAATAAAGAAGTAGGAATAAATAGCTTTTATGAGTGCAAGACATCTATGTGTTCTATATATTGCTGAGATTTTTCACCAGAATCTTTTTATCTTAAGAGCCAGGGGCATTATCCTTGTAAAATATAGGGTGGAGGTAACATTTTGAGAGTGTGAAATGGCACATGCAGGGTTTTCTTAATGCACCATCTATATTTTCCACAGATCTTGTGAAAAACACAGTTTGCTGGTTATTGCTTTATTTTGGTACCGAAGTAAGTTCTTGTTAAGCATCAATACTTAAAATACTGCTTTCATTTTAAAAGGAACTCAAGTCAAAAGTTGTAACTTTCTGTGGAAAGAAGCATGAGTGATTCTACTATTCATAGGCACAAAAAATCGTCTCACTGAAAAACTTGGCTCTGTTAAGAGCAAGAATTTGTGACATTTGCTTCCTCATTTTCTTACAAAATCGATGAATAGTATATGAATGGATACCATGGGCAACAGATGCACATAATACACATGACTTTAAAAACTCTGATTATTATTCTTTGGCTTCTGGCCAAAGATATGGTGTCTGGAACCTGCTTCAAAGTACATGCTAATTTCCTGTAGCTGAACCCTAAATGACTCTTGATATACTTTTCTAAGTGTGTTAGTGAAATATACAGAAAGAAAAAAGAAAGCAGAAAAGCAAATGAAAGGAGAATGAAAGAAGAAAAGGAAGAAGAAGGGAAGAAAAGCAAAGTGCGGGAGAGGGAAAAGGAAATAAAAAAAATCTTATTCCTAGATACTAAATAAAAAGTTAGCAAACAGTGAGCTCACCAGAAAGGTCATGAAGTGATTCTTGTAATATTCCTGTTCCCAGACACCATTCAATGCCTGGACTCAATAAGCTCTTTAGGGTGACTCAGTAGAAGCTGTGAATCCAGAGTTAAAAATGTCCCTCCTCTGAGTTCAATTCCCAGCACCAAAATAAATAAATAAATAATAAAATAAAATAAAAATAAAAATGTACCTCCTGTGTTCCAAACTAGGAATTGGCAAAGAACTCTGTTACCAAAAGTCTAGTTTGATAAATCTAAGAAATAGTGAAATTTAATAGCACTTTAAATTTTATAGTATCTATTGTGATAAAACCCTTTTTTGTATGGATGATCTCATTACACTCTTAGAAATACAAATACCACACAAGAAGTGATGTCACTGGGACTGTGAGATTCTTCTTGGAGAAGGAACTAGTGCATAATCCAACTTTTTGATTGTGACGAGCTCTATAAATATGATGAGTATCAGCTCTTAATTAGGTTATCCTGTAAGATACAACGACTGTAAGAAAGGGAGATTGTCTTTAGTAGGCCTGATCCCTTCCACTGAGCTCTTCAAAGGGCCTGAACCCATTGTAAGAGAGGGACTCAAATCATGAGAGGGGTTCAACAAATCCAGCAGAATTTCCCTTCCTGGATGTGAACCTGGAAGAGGTTATGAGGCGTGAAATCAGGCAGCTTTCTAGAAGCTGAGCCTGGAGCACCCTGACAGCCTATGAGGATGCTTTTCAGTTCAATTTGCATTATTAATATTTGTCCATGAATTTTAATCAACTTTCCTGGTGAGGGCCTGCTGGTAAATATTTTAGGCTCTGCAGCAATCTATAGTCTGTCCATGTGGCATAGTGTCTCTGTCTTGCTCCTTCCCCTTTCAACAATGTTCTAAAAATGTAAAATGAATGAAAGAAAGAAAGGAAGAATGAATGAATGAATGAATAAAGATGATCACTCTGAGTTCAAAGACTGAACCAAACTAGGTTATAGCCTGGGTTTCCAGTGCCTAGTCTGGATAATCAACCAAACAATAAATTAAGCCCTGGATTGCAGGATTGCCTGATTTCTGTGGTGTAAATCTGAGTACCATGAGTGATGCTAAGGTACCAACATGAAGTTTCATCACGGCTGTAAAGAAATGTGTATTCACAACAGAAATAAGCAGACTAAGATAATAATAAAATATAGATATATAATTAGGGAGACTTGGGTTTTGAGTTTCTGTTGCCCTTGTTTTTAATATAATTTGTTTAACTGTGGATTTGTATAATTTAATTTTTAATGAAGGTTCTGTTTAGCAACCAACTCACACATTTCCCTGAAAATTTAATAAGTGGCTCTCATGAGGCAGGATTAGACAGTACTAGCAGAAGGCTGGCTATGCTCATAACAGAGAGAGTGTTATGAGTTCCACTCCATTTTTTTCCTTCCTGGCAGCTGGACTATGGGTCCAGAAGATGTGATGAAGGCCCACCTATGGGTCCACATGGATGCATCATGGTAGAACAACAAGAAAAAGGAGACTGAGTTCCCAGCACAATATGCTACCATAAGCAGACTGATTCTTATTCTCCTTTCATTAGATGGAAAGGAAATAAATTCTACCTTGCTTAAGCTACTCTCATTTTGGGTTTCTCTTTCTTGAATCCCAATTAACACAGTAGACGTTAGTATTAATATAAGTCACAGTTGCTTTACTTCCTTGTTTCACTGAAGAAAATGATACTACCTGGAGAGGTCCTTTCCCAATATTGCATGTTAGCTTCACAGTTAATGCTTTAAACCCGATCATTTAACCCCAAGCCCATTGCAATTTCCATTCCATCATGTGGCATACCAAGCCAGTTGTTCATTCATGCATGCGTACATTTATTTATCCATCAGTACAGATACCTGCTCCAGGGACTTAATGGGGATACAAGACTGTTGTTAACTGACAAGTGGTCCTATGTCTAGAAATATTTTACTATTAAGTAAATGGCATCATACAAAGAAGGCAACCCCTTGAGAGTAAGAAAAGAAGGTACCGTCCCTGGAGAGGGTCAGATTCAGGGGAGAGGACAAGAGGTGCAGGAGTACCCTTCAGTATCTGAAATTTTACTGAACACAAGCAGTGAACTCACTGCTGTGGTAGATGCTATGGGACATACAAAATACAGAGGGGAAAGTAATCCAATATCCAAATGTTTGCAGATCCCACATGAATTTGCTGTAATTTTCTCATATTAATATGCTTCAGAGCCATTTTTGATGATTATAGTCTTACAACACCACAAGTACCCTGAGGACCTGCTTCATTCATAACCCGGGGATTGACATGTAGACATGTTTTATAATCATTTTCAGGACTGAAAATTTCCAGCATCGTGTAACATGAATACAGAGCTAATTAAAATAATGTTATTAGTGTTTTCTTTGGTAATTAGCATTTCTTGTGCAAGTCAGCGTTTCTTTTCCCAATGAAAATAGTCACCGGTGAAAATACTGTAGTATGTCACTGGGTATGGCTTTTCCTTGAATTAATGCTATTTCCTTCCTATGTGTGTAGGAATATGTTTATACATCAAAAGCAATATTGATCTTTCCCTGCAAAATAACTGCTTTCAGGCATAAGACTATGCTTTATGTTTTCTTTATATTTGTCTTAGTCCCAGTCAGGCTGGCTCACACCCTTAATCCCAGGAGGTAGATCAATTTAATTTTCACTGTTGCTTCTCTATACTCACATCAGTTGAAGATGAATGATTTGGGGAGAAAGCCATTATTGAATATTGTGATTTTATTTTCCTCATTCTGTTAGGAGAGCAGGTGGTTACTTATTCCAGGAGCATAAATTCTGAGATATATAGTTTCCTCTTTTCACTTTTTTTTTGTAGAGTTTACTTATGTTCTGAAGGATGCTCTGTTGGGTTGGCTTTACTCTGTCCTGTCTTCCCATGGCAGACTTGTGTGGCTCACATTTCTCCTGGGCTTTTGTCCAGCTTTGCACGCAGAGGACCCCAGCTTTTACAGGGGCCTCCAAAGACTGGCTGTGGTCACAGATCCAATAGCACGGCGACCTTAGTCTCCCTGAGGGAGATGCTGGCATCTTGAAAGGTCTCCTGAGTTCCATCAAGGAGCCCCAGTCTGATAGACCCACTGAGGCTGTGTGTGACTCCTTCCTCTGCTTCTGGAGAGACAAAGCACCAGGCCACAGGGTGCAATGTGTCTTGCCCAGTCGATGGCTGATGGCTTCAGGTGACACAAGCTGCAGATGGGGGCCATTACTTTCTGGTCTGTGCACACTTTGACTAGAGAAATGCAGGAGATTAGAGGGAGCTGTTTACATGCATGTATCTTTCTGTCCTTGATGCATTCAACTGAGGTAGGAAGTGGCCGTCCAAACAGCCCAGAGCTGCCCCATGTGGCTGAGTGACCAACTGTTTCTCTTTGCAAAGCCCTGGCCACCTGTGTAAGGCAGGGCTTTGTCTTTGCTTTCCATCGTTCCTTGATTTTCTTTTTTGTTGCCCTCATCTTTCTGGGATTGCATCAGCCATTAAAACATTACCACTATTTTTTCTTTAAGTTCCAGGTCTTACTCCATTTATTGCCAGTCATCTGAACAAAGACAGCAGAGGATCACAGAGAAACAAGTCCTAAATTTTTGTAGTGCACATGGCACAAACTGAAAATAAGTCAATTCTTATGTGATTGCATTTCAATTAATAGAATATTGGCATTTATGATGATGTGGAGTCTGTAGAGAATACTATACATAAAAATACAAGCTGGTGGTGTAAGAGATAACCTAACAGAGGTAGAATGTTTCCTCTCAAATGCTTGGGACCAGAAGTGTTTTTTGGATTTCTGATTTTGGAATACTTAAAAATATATAATGACATTTCTTGGGGATGAGACCTAAATCTAAATATGAAATTCATTTTTGCATTTTAGACACACAGCCTAAATGTAATTTGATACAATAGTTTTGAAGTATCTATGATTTTATTGTTACCTGTCATACAAGGTGATGTGTGGAATTTCACAGTGGTGGTGTCAAGTTGATGCTCAGAAAGTTTAGATTTGAGAGCATTCAGGTGTTTGGACTATCAGATTATTCTTTAACATGAAACAATAGCTTTAAATAACAATTGGGAGAACACAGTTGCCTCTAAACAGATAGATATACATAATTGTACAGTATTCTGAGTACAGAGATTTTATGTTCAAAAATAGGACAAAATAGTGCAAAACCTAGGTCACCAGAAAGAATAATTACAGACTCCACGTTTCGACATATGTCGAAATCACTGAAATCATCTCGTCAAGTGCCAGTTAAGTAGAAAACATTGTTTCTCACTACCTTGTGTCAATAAATGAAGATTACTCAAATGAGAACTAACAAAGGCTAGTGATTTAAAGCTTGCTACAGCAAGCGCATGCACCACCATCATTTTGTAGCTGGCAGAGATTCTAATGGAAAAAGAAAGCTCTAGCTTGTCCCAACTTGAGGCTGTGGGCATGAGAAAGCTGTAGGTGGACCGATCACAGTGAGTCCTTCTACATGAGAGAGTTAGGCTGTATTCTCTCCCTTCATTGGGAGAAGTTTTCTTCCATTGTCCTTAAGTTGGAAACAGTCAAAAGTTAGGGAACCTGTCAATTGTTAATCAAGTTCTGACCTTTTGGAGTCAATTGCCAAAGGAACTGTTGTTTTACTTGAGGGACTGATCGTTACAGCTAAGGATTGCTGGTTGGTGCATATTGTGGGCCAGAGTTGGTGGTTTGCAGACTGTAGCTGCTACAGCGAGTGACTCAGAGTTCTGCTTTCCAACATGGCCTAGCCATTATCATTTTTCTGTGTAGTCAGCCTTTGCATCCCCAGTGTACTAAAGAGGTCAATAAAGAGAGAATATTTAAGTACCACACAAATAAACTAATTACAAATACAGAAGTTGGACTGTAATCCATTAACTGTTATTTTCTGGAAGTACATCCTAGAATTTTGCTTAAAGTGAATTTCAGAAAAAAGCAGTCTTGATATAATTTTAAATAAAGTGGAAAGGGTGCGATTGAAGAGGTTAGAAAACCTGATTAGAAAATTATCAACAATAAATTCTATCCTAAATAGTATAATAAACATATTACTGGTTAGTTGAAGTACAAACTCAACCCTAAGAAACTACTTAGGTTGTAGGGTAATGGAGGCTGAAGGCAAATTGTACTGCGTTCATAGTATGTAAACATGTCAAATAAGATATTATTTTTCTCTTAACAATAGAAAACTTTCCGTTCCTGGTTTTGTTATATAAGGCTCAAAAGTTGGAGATAGGTGAAATGATGTGAAGTATTTTGATGGTTTGATTTGATAGAAAGGCAGTAAATGGTATCTCAACTGCTTAATCCAACATGTAATCAACTAAATGCACACAAACATGAGATTTTCACTTAATGATCGTATAATTAAGTGATCTTACATCAGTAGTGCATCTGCAAGGTCAAGTTCCTGAGTTTTTAGATAGACATTTTAGATTAGCGTACATAGTCCACAGCCATAGAACAGTTGATTCCTTCTTTGACCTGCTTAATCACAGGTTATACATATAACTGTATACTTATTTGCTTGATTTTTTTTGCTTGATTTTCTTGTGATTCCTCTTCCTGCCTCAATTCTCTATTTTCAAATGACTTTGCGTCTTTAAAATGCTAGCTTTTAAAAAATTTTTAAGCACATCCTTTAATCTATATGGCTAGTTTAAGTGTTTTTAGAGACCAGTAAGCATGAGAAATTATTTTTTACTAGAAATAATGCAAACAAATAAGTATCAGCAAATATCTCAACTCTTCAAAACTCTCGGTGATTTTAAATTATTATGCAAATGCTAATTTAGAAACACTGAAATATTGCCATCTGTCATCCACATCCTGAAGTATATGTACAATGTAGATTTTCAGGTTCAACAATTCTAACCCACATTACCTGACATGTTAAGATTATCCATAGTCTTTCATCCTAAATTCCAGAAATGAATCAAATTATGCATTTTTCTTCAGAATCAATAGCAAGTTTTAGTATATACTGAAAATAGTAAAGAAAGAGTAGCAAACCTGGGAAGATATTTTGAACAAATATTCGTAAGTTCTGTAATCATAACAATCTTGGAAAATACCAGAAATATCAGAATAGCCATAAGTAGAAGATGGTTTATGCAAAAACAAATACACAAGCAAACAAAAGAACTAGGGAAAGTGTTGTTCTATGTGAAGCAAGGGGAAAAAAAGAAAAAAGTCTTTCCAAGAAAGGTATCAACTTCTTTTTCCCTCTTTTCTCTTCCCTCTTCTCTCTCCCCACACTCTTCTTCCTCCTGCTTTCCAACTTCCTTCACCCTTCTTCCTCCCCCTCCTTCTTTTTTTCTTCCCCTTCTCCTTTGCCTTCTTCTTCAACAAGAGTGATTTTAAGGGTAATTTATATTTTGAACCATGTGTGAAGAAAACATCTGCTGTGTATATGTGTGGTGTTACATATGACAAGACACAGTTCTTAAAATTTTTAGTATCACAATCTTAAACTGAGTATGTGGCAGGACTCCAGTTCATTGCTTTATAAAGCACTTGAATTCATTGTTCTAAGAAAAAAAAATGCAGGTCAGTTAAAAATATTTTGTAGTTACAAGTAATATTGAGTATAAGAAAAAATACATCTAAGAAAACTTTTATTTCTAAGACCTAATAATGTGATCAATAGTAACTTATCATAATGCCATTGGGGTTTATGTTTCAGCTATTGAATGATCCATTAAAATGAAACAGCAGTTGTTCTATCCTAATTTTAGTTCTTGAAAGGAATCTGTTCATATCTTTGATAAATTCCTTCCTTCATGTAGTGGAAACCAAATCTAAAAATGCTATTTTATCTAGATGCAAAATATAGAAACTCAGCAGAGGTATCAGTGGCTACGTATTACTATTATATGGCCATAGAACCTCTTTATATAGAAATTGAAATGTATGAGAATGGAAAAAAAGAAAGGAGGGCTTCTAGCAAAATCAAAATCATAATTTTATTTTTATGTCTTAAACCAGTGCCTGTCACAGAGCAAAAACACACCAAATAGACAGGGGATAACTGCATCATTAAGACAACTAAGTTTCAAGAGAACATCTTTGTCTTTGACTGTAATGCAACTCGATGTTCGTAATCAGCCAGATGGTTGCCCAGATGAGTTCCAGTCCCTTCCAGTGCTGTAGTGATGACCCTTATGCATAAAATCTTGTGGAATTCTTAAATTGTTTTTAGGATTTGAGAGCCTTTGGAGTATTCCCGACTATAGAATAGCTCATCCTCCCCTCCCCTCGCCGATTTTTGGAGACAGGGTGACCTTGAACTCAACTATGTAACCCAGGTTATCTTTGAACTCACTATGTAGACCAGACTGGCCTCAAACTCACGGTGATCCTCCTGCCTTAGCCTCCCAAGTGCTGGGATTACAGGCATCCACCACCATGACTAGCTTTTTTCTCTCTAAAATGGAAAGTTTAATGTTTTTATGAATGTAAAAAGCCACTGGTGAAAACAAAACAAAACAAAAAGCCTTTATCTTATTAACTATAAATTGACCTATACAGCAATGAATCATATCTACCTTTGAATCAAATTGGGCAAAAATATGACAAAATACATTAATTAGCAGTATTAAAATAAGGGAGTCAGTTTCAAAATTTAGTACAGAGGCAGCCCTGCTCCTTTTAGAGTGGACTGATTTTTAAATATCTCTCCTCTCTTAACATAGTTATTCCCAGGCTCGTGGATTAAAATAATTAATATTATTAAAGTGTCTGCATAACCCAAAATGATTTACAGATACAATGCAATCTCCATTAAAATATCAATGATATTCTTCACAGAAGTAGAGAAAATATTCCTAAAATTCATACAGAATGACCAAGGATTCTAAATAGCAACCCTGAAAAAAAAAAAAAAAGGACAAAGCCAAAAGTATCATAATACTGACTTTAAAACATACTACATAATGAATTCCATGAACTCATGCACTTAATGTATATTAGTAATTATGATTTTAACAGAATAAAAACTATCATCACTGAATTTAGCTAGACATTTTTAACAATGAGGAAGAAAAAGGGCAAATGACTAAACATTATTGACACCAATGACAAAAATATTTCAATGCTATATTAACCAAAATAGCATTGGTCTGGTTAATGATCTTTTTTTGTATAAAATCCCAAAAGCACAAACAACAAAAACAATAACATACAATAGAAATTGAATCAAACTGAGAAGTCTCAGACCAGGAAAGGCAACAATCAATAAAGAGTTAAACTGCAAATTGGGAGAAAATATTTGCAAACTGCTCATCTGAAAAAGGATTAATATCCAACATATAAAAAAGAATAACTTCTAAAAATGCAAGAGTGAATGGAAACAAACCCTCCCCCAAACCAACACCAAATAATTCTATTAAAAATCATTCAAGCGATTTTCACAGATTTTTCTGAAAAGCAGATATGCAAATGGCCAACGAGTATATGAAAAACACTCCACATCACTAATCATGAAGGAAATGCAAGTCAAAACCACAATGAAATAGCATCTCACTCCAATTAGAATGACTATTATCAAAAAGACAAAAAATAGTCAACTCTGGTAGGGGAATGGAGAAAGGGGAGCTCTAGTACACTGTTGGTGGAAATGTAAATTAGGATAGTCATTAAGGAACATAATACCGAGGCTCATCAAAAAATTAAAACTATAACCACCATATGATCCAGTTCTACCATTATAAGGTATGTATCAAAGGAAATGAAATCAGAATGTCAAAAGATACCTGTATTTCCATGTTTACTGTAGCACTATTTACAGTAGCCAAGAACTAGAAATAACTTGTCCATTTGACTGATGAATGGATAAAGAAAATGCGGTACATATGCACAATGGAATTTTATTCAGTCATAAAAGAATGAAATCCTGTCATTTGCAGCAACACTGATGGAACTGGAGGACACTGTGTTAAGTAAAATAAACCAGGTGCTTAAAGGCAAGTAACCAGGTTTTCGTTCTTATTTGGCAGATAAGAAGCTGATTTCACGGAAGTCACTAGAGACCAAGGGAAGAGGAGGGAAGAGGGTAGAGAAAGATCATAAAGTAGACACTAAAATACAGTTAGAAGGAATAAGTACAGTACAGTGGGAACACTATAGTTTATAATTTATTATATACTCTATAAAGAACTGTAAGAGGTGTCTGTAGATTACCAACACAAAGAAATGATAAAAGTTTTAGATCAAATTTCTAATATCTCGAATTGACCATTCAATATCGTATATATGTATGGGATTATTACATTACATCACATAAATAAGTAAATGAAGAATAATTTCAGGTGACAAAAAAACAAAAAGGAAAACTAATAGTTTTTCATCTGTGTAGCATTCTTACATGCCTTTATAAAAGGTCAATAATTGAGTTTTTATATGTTCTGAATCAATGAATTTTCTTTCTTATTTCACATATCTATAAAGGAACTATTATATTATATTCATCTTCTGCCTAATAAATTTGCTACATTTGCATATTAATTATGACTGCTTATTTCTGAATTCTTTTATAGTGCCTATGTATTATGAAGTTGTCTAAGAATAATGACAATTTTATTTCTTCATTTCCAAAGCTTGGCTTATTGCAGTACTTAAGACTTTCAGTAAAATGCCTGAGGGAATTAGCGATTATAAGCATCTTTGTTTGATTCCTGATCTCAGGGTAAAGCTTTCAATATTTTACAATGAAATCTGAAGTTTGCTGAAATTTTGTTACAGATATTCTCTATCAGATTAATGAAGTTCCCTTTTATTCCAAGTTTGCTAAGAAAGTTTTCATTAACTAAGGCTGAATTTTATTAATTGCTTTTTCTGCCTCAGTGGTGATGACTTTATTATTTTCTCCATTATTTTGTTAATGTGAGTAGTTAAATTGATTATTTGCTTTCTTCTTTTGGAAAGTGATCAAAGTATAACTTGCACACCGAAAAGTGCAAAATTCTTAAATGCATAACTAGTGAATTTTGACAAATCTTGAGTGATCAATTCTTGGATGAAGAAACAGTCATTACCAGAATACCTAAAATTTCCTATGACACTTTCTGCTTCCAGACAAATAAAGGTGTAACCTTTATGCTGCCTTCCAAAGGCCTACATCAGTTTTGCCATCTTTTGGGGAATGGGAATACTGACATCTTTCATTTAACGTAACATTTATGTAATTGATATTTGTTATTTCAAGCAATAAGTAGTACAATTCATTTGTTTTCATTGTTGGACAGTATTCCCTGAATGACTGTGTGACAGCTTACCCATTATACTACATATTATAGACATGTTGTTTGCCATTTTCATTTTATTTTATTAATTTTGCTGTTACGATTAGTTCTTTTTGAAGAAACATACATGAAAATGTCCCTCAGCGTGGAATTTCTGGATTAGGCAATGTGTATCTTCAGTCTTACTAGACACTGCTCGAAGCTTCCCAAAATGATTGGGGCAATTTACACTTTCACCAACAGTATGTGAGAGTTCATGGGAGATTCTCACTAAGTAATAGGTGTTATTATTATTATCAGAGAACATCCTCCCCTCCTATAGAAGTGATAGAGGCTAGTAAACAATACCAAAGTAGATCTTAGGTCCAGCAGAACAAATTGTAGGGTGTCTGGTACTTGCGCTTTCTCTCCATGATGTTGAGCAAGTGATCTTGCAGAAAATGAATGCCTATCAAGCACACATTAATTTTAAAAATCAGCATTGTTGAAGATCTCTAAAACGTGTGGCTTGTGGAGTAAGAACCACAAAAATGAGAAATTGATTGAAGCCTGAAGCACTGATGTAGACATGAGTAATGGGAGAGTAAGGGAAAAGAATATGGAAATAAAGTATGGAAGGACCGAAAGATATGTTTCCCATGTTGGATTTTTCTGCAGGTTGATTGTGGTTCAAAGTCAATGTTTATCATTCCATGTATTATCCTCATCATAGGACATTGTTTTAAACTGGAATTATTTGGAGGGCAGAGAGCATTTCTATTCACTTCAATAGATTGCCATGCCATAATTTGACAATGGAATTTTGCTAAAAAAAAAAAAAAAAAAAAGAAAGAAAGAAAAGAGTAAGGCAGTAATACAATAATATTTTTCCTGATAAATTCTAAGTTCTCCATTTCCAGTCTCAACCGCGTTGGCCATTTTTAGTTTTCTCAATAGCACATGATAATAATGTAAATGAGTATTTTTCTTGGTGCAAGGATCATTCTGACATGTTCTTATTAAATTTAGTTTTGGTTTGGATCATACAATTTTTGTAGAAGAATACATTTTCTCTCAGTATTGGTGATGCTTAGCTGTGTATTTCTGAGGTTGGCCATATTCTGTATCTTTTTTTAGGTAAAATGTTCATCATGTGAGACATGCCTCCCTCCTGAGGACTCCCAACATCTTTGATTGCAGAACGGTGATCTCTACAGCCACAATTCACCATGTTCTGCCAACAGAGCTCTTTCAGCAAGTCAGTGGCTTCAGGTCTGGTAAGAATCTCTATAGATTTGGAGGTCAGGGGAAAGATTTGGTTCAACATTAGAGGATGGAATTTTTAGTTTCATGCTTTGTTACATGAAAGTATCCTTCACCAAAATGGGACGACTGAGCTATAAAGTGAAATACAGCAAAATACAATTATAACCAGTGTATAATGCAAGACTCATTTTACAACACATAAACTCCGGAAAGATTTCACAAAACCACTTCTGTGGGTGGTGGACACTGACTGCTTCATGAGAACTTCGTCATAAACTTCCTAATGACTGGCTATGAACATAAATCATGAATAAAATTGTCTATGTATTTAGATGTTTAAAAAATCAAATATAGACATGGGCAATCTCCCTCAAATCACATTTTTCTTTCTTATCCTACTGTCTTTTAAGTCAAATTAAGTGATAATGATATCACTACTTAGTATATTAAATAATTAAGTAATATATTACTTCCAGTATGCATATATATATATATATATATACATATTCCCCATTTAGTTTTATTTTAGCCATCTTATTTTTGAGGTGGGGTCTTGATGAGTTTTCCAAGTTGGCCTTGAATTTGGGACTCTCCTGTCTCAGTCTCCTGAGTATCTATTTCTTGTTATAGCATCTTTCCTGGCCTAAGCATAGGACACAGCTTCTTAACATCATTAACATCCTGCTTCTGTTTATGGCAGAGGGACACAAGGACAGGTACTATTGGATCTTTAGGCGAAAGTGTTGGAAATCACAGAATCTTTTGGTAGTCACTTAATTTAAAACTTAAACCAGGAGGGGTATGATGGAATGCACCTGTCATCCCAGCATTTTGGGAAACTGAGACAGGAGGATCACAAGTTCAAGTCCAGCCTGGGCAACTTAGTGACAGAGAGAGACCCTGCATCAAAATAAAATATAAGGGCTAAGGTTGTAGATCAGTATGAAGGCCTTGGATTGAATTCCTAATACTGCACCCAAAACAAACAAACAAA